>PVKU01015955.1:0-16376 GCA_004027475.1 Anoura caudifer | reverse complement strand
TAACCCTCCATGTGATCTCCATTTCTGTGGTTCTGTTCTTGCTCTAGGTGTTTGCTTAGTTTGCTTTTGTTTTAGGTGTGGTTGTTAATATCTATGACTTTGCTGTCTTTTTACTGTCATATTTTTTATCTTCTTTTTCTTAGATAAGTCCCTTTAACATTTCATATAATAAGGGCTTGGTGATGATGAACGCCTTCAACTTGACCTTATCTGAGAAGCACTTAATTTTCCCTTCTATTCTAAATGAAACCTTTCTGGATAGAGCAATTTTGGATGTAGGTCCTTAACTTTCATGACTTGGAATCCTTCTTTCCAGCTCCTTTTTGCCTACCAGGTCTCTTTTTGAGAAATCAGTTGACAGTCTGATGGGAACTCCTTTGTAGGTGATTGTCCCCTTATCCCTTGCTGCTTCTAGAATTCTCTCCTTCATCTGAATCTTGGCTAATGTAATCATGATGTGCCTTGGTGTGTTCCTCCTTGGGTCCAAATTGTTTGGGACTCTCTGAGCTTCCTGGACTTCCTGGAAGTCTATTTCCTTTGCCAGATTGGAGAAGTTCTCCTTTATTATTTGTTCAAATAAGTTTTCCACTGGTTGTTCTTCCTCTTCCCCTTCTGGTACCCCTATAATTCAGATGTTGGAATGTTTAAAGATGTCCTGGAGGTTCCTAAGCCTCTTCTGATTGTTTTGAATTCTGGTTTCTTCCTTCTTTTCTGTTTGGTTGTTTCTTTCTTCTTTCTGGTCCACTCCATTGATTTGAGTCCCAGTTTTCTTCCCATCACTATTGGTTCCCTGTACATTTTCTTTTATTTCACTTAGCATAGCCTTCATTTTTTTTTTCATCTAATTTGCAACCAAATTCAACCAATTCTGGAGCATTTTGATCACCAGTGCTTTGAACTGTGCCTCTGATAGGTTGGCTATCTCTTCGTTGCTTAGTTGTATTTTTCTGGAGCTTTGATTTGTTCTGTTTGGGCCTTTTTTTTTTTTTTTTTTTTTTTTTTTTTTTTTTTTTTTTTTTTTTTTTTTTTTTTTTTTTTTTTTTTTTTTTTTTTTGTCTTGTTGCACCTGTTATGTAGTGAGGGGCAGAGCCTTAGATGTTCACCAGGGCAGCTCAACCTAGTGGCTGGGTTGTGACACTGTACGTGGGGAGGGGTCAGAGAGGGAACAATGGAGCTTGCTCTGCTCTCTGTCAGATTTCATTCCCTTCTGCCACTTCCCCCAAGCAAACTGGGCCCTTCTGGTGCTAATTTCCATGTAGGTGGGATTGTGGATGTTCTAGGACCCTGTGAGTCTCTCCAGCAAACTCTCCTGTGAGGGTGGGAGTCTCTTCCATTTCCTCAACCCCCACAGGTGTTTTCAATCAGTGTTTTGGGGCTTTATTTCCCCAAACTGGGGCCCTGGTTTGGGTGGTCTGTCTTCCTCCCCAGTTTCACTTGGTTTACCTGCATGCGAATGTGTGACCATCTGCGCATCCAGCTGCCTTGTGTGCCTTGATGGCTGCCAGCCGCCACCTGTGCACCCAGGGTCTCCTCGTTACCACCTTGTGTGCCCAGGATCCACAAGCCACTGTTTTTTTTTGTTGTTGTGACCCCTATCCACCTGACTGCCTAACTCCACCCTTCCTACAGGTCTGAATGAATGTGTCTATTTTAACTCTTTGGTTGTCTGACTTACATACAATTCAATTTTCTGTCAGTTCTGGTTGTTTTTTGTTTCTAAATTTTTGTTGTCCTTATCTTGGCTGTGCAAGGAGGCACAGTGTGTCAATGTATGCCTTGATCTTAGCCAGAAGTCCCAATTTGTGCTTCTTAATTCCTGCATCTTTCCCCTCACTTTTCTCCACCCACCTCCCAACTGATAACCTTCCAGATGATCTCCATATCTATAAATCTGTCTCTGTCCTGCTTGTTTGCTTAGTTTGTTATTTGGATTCTGTTACTGATAGTTATGAATTTATTGCCAATTTAATGTTCATCATTTTGATCTTCCTTTTATTATATAATTCCCTTTAGCATTTCATATAATAGTGGTCTGGTGATGATGAACTCTAACTTTACCTTGTTAGGAAGCATTTTATCTGCCCTTCAATTCTAAATGAAAGCTTTGCTGGATAGAGTAATCTAGGTTGTAGGTCCTTGCTTTTCATTACTTTGAATACTTCTTGCCAGTCCCTTCTAGCATGCAAAGTTTCTTTTGAGAAATCAATTGAGAGTCTTATGGGAACTCTTTGGAGACAACTATCTGCTTTACTCTTGCTGCTTTTAAGATTCTCTCCTTATTTTTCATCTTGGCTAATGTAATTATGATGTGCCTTGGTGTGTTCCTCCTTGGGTCCAACTTGTTTGGGACTCTCTGTGCTTCCTGAACTTGTATGTCTATTTCCTTCACCCAATTAAAGAAGTTTTCTTTCATTATTTCTTTCAAATAAATTTTCAATTTCTTGACTTTCCTCTTCTCTTTCTGACACCCTTATGATTCAGATGTTGGTACATTTGAAGATGTCCCAGATTTTCCTAAGCCTATCCTTGTTTTTTGTTTTTTTTTTTGTTTTGAATTTTTTTCTTCCTGCTCTTCTGATTGAATGCTCTTTATGTCCTTGTATTCCATATTGTTGATTTGATTCTTGGCTCCATCCTTTCTACTGTTGGTTCACTGTAGATTTTTCTTTATTTCACTTAATGCAACCTTCATTTCTTCCTGGATCTTTTTTATGTTAAAGTATCCAATGAGTTCCTGGAGCATCTGATAATCAGTGTTTTGAACTCTGCATCTGATAGGTTGTATATCTCCATTTTGTTTAGTTATTTTTCTGGATTTTTGTTCTTTTCTTTCATTTGAACCATATTTCTTTGTCTCCTCATTTTGTCAGCCTCCCTGCTTTTATTTTTGTTTTTCCTATATAGTAGATTTCCTGTCTTAGGAGGATGGCATATTATAGAAAAGTACACTGATAAGTTGGATGAGGTGGAGCCTTAGGTAACTGCCAGGGCAGAGCAACCTATGTCACTGCTCTGTTGCTCTGTGTGGGGGAGGGCTCAGAATGGGGACAATATCACTACCTGGCTTCTGGAGTTTTTTTCAGGAGGCAGCTGTCTGCTAGCACTCACCCTTTTGCCAGTCAATTCATTTTCTCCCAATATGCCACTGGTGCCCTTACAGCTGTTGCCCTGGTGCTATATACAAGAGGGATGGTCTATGTGAGTCTTAAAGTCCATTGCAGTCCCTTTAAGAGGAGTGTCTTGAGAATCCTATAGTTTCTTCTGCTTTCCCAACCCCCATGGGTTTTTACAGACAGAAATTATGGGGGCTTATCTTCCTGGAGCTGGAACCCTGGGCTGTGTGGTCTGGTCTTGTGCTGGGATCCCTGGCTTCCAAAGTATCCCTCCTGATTTTAATCCACTACATGTGGAAATGGGACCGTCCATTCCCCTCTTTTTGCCTCTCTGTGCCACTCTGTATCTCTGCACTTCTCTGTGTCTTTCTGTGCTTCTCCATGTCCCTCTATTCCTGTCTGTATCTCTCCCCCTTCTACCTCTGTGGATGAAAGTGACTTCTTTAAACTTTTGGTTGTCAGACTTCCACACAGCTTTATTTTCTTAAAATTCTGGGTGATATTTGTTTTTTGCTATAGTCATGCATGGAGGCAAGGCATGTTTACCTATGCCTCCATCTTGACCAGATGTCCTCATTTATTATTTCTATTGAGGCTTTTATTAGTCAATGGATAGAGGTGGTGATTTCAAATCGGACTTTTCCAAGATGGCATTATATTTTTTGGTGTGGTTTATAAAACTTAAAGATATGCCTTGTAAAAAGTTTTAAGTCAGCACTTTCTGGGCTTGTAATAGACTAGCTTTGCCACTAGACTTGGAAGAAGTATCAAGGATCAAAACTGAAAATGTTTTATCCTTGAAATCTAATTTTTGATCTGAGTTAGTTCATATTCTACAGTAATGAAGGCCTTTAAGTCCATTTAGAAAGAGATAATAGCTAATGTTTGTTAGAAGCTACAATTAAGGCACCTTTTAAATACTTTTAATTAGTAGATTTATTTATTTAGTCCTTATGGCAATCTAATGTGGTAAACACTATTATTATCACTTCCATTTAACAGATGAAGAAATCAGGACAGCCTCATTGGGACTTTGCTAATGTAAACAGTTATTAAAGGACTGTTGTGGGCATTTCAACTCAGGTTATGTGTCTTTAATACCCCAGTTCTTAAGTACTACATATTGCCTTTCACAGAATATGAATATTTCAAGACAAACCAAGACATTTGTGAGTGCCCATTGCTGATTCTTTAGTTCATCCACATAGTAATAAAACATTTAGAACACACTTATTGGACACTTACTATTTGTAACAAATGTATAGTGCAAGACAAAGGAATACAAAGATAAAAAGACAACATCCGGCCTCAAGAATTTCAAATATAACAGAAAGATGATTACATTAGCAATAACTATGAGGCAGAGAAAATCAAAGTGACTGTGTACCAGAGGTTATAAGCAGCTGCTGTTGGAGGACAGTCTCACCCATGGGCTCCCAAGTGCCATGTGTACACTTTTATTGCGTGTATCGTGCTTGGATGTAATCATCTGTCCAATTCTCCATCTTTCTCACTAGACTGTGAAAATGGTGGCTGTGTCTTATTCATCTTTCTTTTCCAGGCATCTATTGGGTTCTCAATAATTGCTTATGGGGAGCATAAATAAATGGAGAAATGGGTGTGGAGGAAAAAGAGAACAAATCTGACTGGGAGAGTACCCAGCAAAACTTGACTGAAACATTAACTTTTAAAAGGCAAAATGTAGGATGGATGAGACAGAAGGAACAGTATAAGCAGAAACTTGAATATGTAGAAGTGGTTTATTGGACTTAGTATATTGTTCAATGACAACTGCCTGTGGCTTGTTGACTAAAGCCAAGGTTAAAGGCAGAGCTAATAATTTAGGCAAACCCTCAACTTGTTATGAAAGAGTTTGATGATGGGTGCTTGGATTATTCTAAATAATAAACATAATATCATTAATTGAATTCTTATTGCACGTTTGATATTTCACAGATATTAGTTGATCCTCAGAACATGTATCTGCCTATTTTATAGATCAAGACACTGAGATCAGTGCAGGTAAGTGACCTGCCTACATAGCAAATAAGAAGTGGAGCTAGGATTTGAAACCCAAGTTCTTCCAAGTTCAGCGACCTTTTTCTAACATGTAGCCCTAAGACAGTTTATGTACATTTGTCCAACTTATGAGAGTTTTTGATTGATCTTTTATTTCTTCTCCCATATGTATCTAAAATATGCATGGGTTAGCAAAGTCTCAAAAATGTTTGAGGCTGAAGTTGAATCAGGGAAGCAAGATTTCTTTTTGTAACCCTTCAGCAAAGCAGGAGGCTGCAGCTCATTGGAACTCATCTTTCTATATACTCAAGTGCCTCCAGAGAATTCCGAAAGCTGGGCATGAATATGTAGACATGCAGGAAATGAGCAAGGCAGATGTTACACTGATCTCCACTGGGCCATTTCAGATTGCAGTAGCTAATATACAGCACCTTTTTTGACCGCCAATTTTTTTCCCTGTTTATAAGCCTTCTTTTCTCCCTCTTCCCTGCCAGACCCCTGCATTTACATCTTTCTGTCCCCAGAAAAGACATCCTTTGATTTTTTTTTACAGAGCAAGTTATTCAAGCCTGTCCAAAGATTAAATCCAGTTGGCAGAAGAATTCATTGGTTTCAAAGAGCTGTGGAGAGGTGAATGCTCATATTTTCTTGTTTCCCCACCCCATCACTACTTCTTCCATCCCTGAAAGGTTTCCTTGGTATCTTGTACACTGTGGGTGACTCATTGGCAATTTCTTTTAGAAAGTCATAGTGGGTCAATGCATTCTCTTTGATTACTTGTAGTCCAGGGCCAGGGTCATGTCAGTGTGGAGTGGCTTGGCTTTTGTTTTGTCTTCCTTGATATAGATGGTACTACTGAGCTCCTGCCAGAAGGTCATGTTCTCAAATTTTTTTCAGCAGTAATAATGAATTAATTAATTTAAGGTGTGTGATTGTATTTGACTGGGTCCATTCATTCGTTGTCCAAATATTTATTAATTGTTAATTATGTACTAAGAACTGCATAAAGCAGTAGGGTTAGAGTGGTAAGAATGATGTGGTCCCTGCCTTCATGGAAACTGTATTCTAGTGGGGAGACAGACAGCAAACAAGCAAACCATTGTGCAACATTGTTTCAGATTGACACAGCTGCTATGATAAAGTGACAAGAGTAATGGGTAAGAAAAGAGACTTGGGAGGCCCCACTAGAAAGCTGGCCAGTGAAGACTTTTCTCAAGAGGTGACAAGTGAGCTTCAGCACTAAGGGAGAGAATAAGTCAGTTATGAAGAGAGTTGGGGAGAAACCATTCTAGAATATGTATGAGAAGTCCTGGTAGTGGGAATGGAGCATTTAAAGAACTAAAAAGGGGTTCAGAGTGGTCAGAGCCGAGAGAACCAAGGAGAGGATATAAGAGGTAATAAGGTTGGGGAGGTCAGAGGTAGATAAAATCCATAGGATATTTTGGTCACAATAAAGAGTTTGTACTTATTCTAAGAGCAATGGGTTCATTAAAGGAATTTAAGCAAACAAGTGGCATATTTACATGTACATCCTGTATCTCAAAGAAAATCTGAGGCTATGCAAATATAACAGTAAGTAAGATAATATTGTGTTCAAAGTAGCTTACTTTGTTGATGTTTCAGTAGCAAGTTCTAATTTGGAAATAAATGGGTGGGCCTTGTTTTGGTAAGACTAACCATGGTAGAAAAGGCTATTGGTCCAATAAAATTTATGTTCCCCTTTCCTAGCATGGAGTTGTCAGTGGAAGATGGAGACTACATTCCAGCTTCCTTTTTATCTACGTGTAGCAATGTGACTAGTTTTCATCAGTAGAATGTAAGTGGAAGTGATGTATGATTTCTGGGTTGGGATTTTAAGAAGTAGGTGTGGTTTCTTTGTGCTTGCTCCCATCAATAGATAGAGAAGATTCTAATGCCCTAGGGAATGGTAGATCTCAAAATAGGAGAAAGGTGCCATCTAACTTGGAGTAATACATTGATTTTTATGGTGCTAAAAATGTGAGAGATTTGGGGTTTCAAGAGCTAGCATTTCCCTACTAAATTGAAATATTATCCAAATGCCTCATTTTTCTTATAAGTTATCCAAAGTATGTATGAAGTACCTAGATCTGCTTTTCATGAAGCAGAGACTACCAGCTGTCCATGGAAAATCAGACCCTCTTCTTTGGACACAGAGCTAGATCTTATTTCCATCTTCCTTGGTAGCTATATGTGAGTCAGTTTTGTTTTTTTTTTTCTGATAGAATATGAAAATAAGTGAGGTCTGCTATTTCCAGGTCTAGTTCATGAAAACCTCTCCCATGTGCTCCTCCATGCTTTGTCCTGTTTTGGGGTGATTAGAATGTGTGTGGCCTCCCAGGGTGACTTCAGAAGTCATGCATTTAAGATGGCACAACAACCATCAGCCTGGGTTCCTGAATGACTTCATGGAGGAGCAGTTACTCTGCTGAAGACACCACCAAGCTAAGACTGTCACAGGGACAAGAACGTAAAATAATGTTTCATGATGCACAGTGACTGAGCTGTTACTTTGTGTTATGTGCTCAAGGAGGGCCTTTAAGAAGATGACAGAAGAAGCCAACCATGCAAAGAGCTAAGAAAGAGAGCATTGTACTCAGAAAGAGCAGGTATGCAAAGGCTCTTAGTGGGAAGGAGCTTTATGTGTCAAAGATGACAGAAGGCCAGAGTGCAGATGATAGAAGACAAGGAGAATGAAATGGGATGTTATAAGATCAGTACACAGGGTGCAAGTCATGAAGTTTGGATTTTATACTAAATGTGAAAGTGGAGCTTTATTGTTTAGTTTATTCATTTTACACAATCTGAAAATGATCTCTGGCTATTGTGGGCAATGGATTGTGGTGGTTTAAGAGTGGAAGCCAGTGAGCTTATCAGGAGACTATGCAGTTGTCCAGGTGAACTGAGAGTCCAGGTGGCTTGTACTAGCTACTAGTTATGAAGATGGAAAGATGTGGACAGATTTATGACATGTTCTGGAAGATATTTCAGTGAAATTTGTGGTTTAGGAAATATCTGGAAAAAGAAACTGTTGCGAGCATATTCATTACTTTTGTCCACAGGGCACACATAAGCTAGAGTATCTACATAATCTACTTGAAATTCTTCTTCTACAGGAGATTTATCCACTCTACTTTCTTTCTTTCTTTCTTTCTTTCTTTCTTTCTTTCTTTCTTTCTTTCTTTCTTTCTTTCTTTCATCAGTCAGTCATATATATCAATATACAATCATGGATATTTATTTTCTATTTTAGGTTATACTCTAATACTACATTCTTCCAGCTTTGGCCCTTGGGCGCTCATTCAGTTGGTTCTTATGTCTATTCAATATACCCACATTATTGTGGGTTTTTTTTTTTTTTTAGCACTTCTTAACTTTTAACTAGGCTCTAGTTCATCTTGGGTATTTCTTGCCCTAGTCCCAGAATCAGACATTTCTCTAGGGAGCCTCAGTTTCTTTTATTGAATATTTTTATTAGAAATCAACATCTGGGTTCAGGAGGTATGTGTTGCTACTGTGGTGTCTTTGCTTCTAAGCTGTCAGCATTTATCTATCTCACAATTCTATACATCAACTATGGGCTGGGTTCTGTTGGATGGTTCTTCTGGTCTGGATGGAAGTCAGCTGATGTTGTCTGGGCTTGCTCATACATCTATGATTTGATAAATTGTCACAAGTCTTTATGATGGCTTAGTTGGAATAGCTGGGTGGGCTTTGACCTCTTTCTACATGGCCTTCTGTCTTCCAGCACATTTATCTGAGCTTGTTCGCATGATGGCAGATTGGACAGCAGCAAGAACAAAAATTCACAAAATATCTTGGGTTCTAGGATGGAAACTCACTGTATAATACTTCTGTTACATTCTAGTGGCCAACACAAGTCAGAAGGCCAGCCCCAATTCAAAAGGTGGAGAAATAGACTGACTACATTTCTTGATAGGGGCATCTGCAAACAATTGTGGTTGTATTGCCAATTTTATACATACAGGTTACATACAGATGGAAAACATTGAAAGAACAAGTCTTCAGAGCAAAGATGGGAACATAGTCAGAATGGGAATAAGCCTCAAGGAATAAGGCAAGACTTCTAGTGTGTAGAAAGGATTCTTGTATTTTTTATAAGAATAGAAGTGAGCTTGGCTGCTTCTAAAATGTCTCAACTTAGGTTGGACTGAAAATGTAAATTTTTAGGTGGGAAAAAGAGAAGCAAGGATTACAGGTGGGGCCTGACTGTTCAAGAAACTTAGATCCTAAAAAGAACAACATACAGTCATAGTACTATATAAAATACAACATCATTAAAATTTACAAAGGTGAAGGAGGAAGAAGGGACAAAGAACATGGTGTACCTTGCTGGTTCAAGAGGACTTAAGATCTTTCCAAGCATCTTTTATGGAATTACTTTAAGAATTGTCTGTGTCCATTGATAACTATCCATGTTCGTACCTTTTTTTTTCTAATTTCACTTTCAATATTTTGTAAGATGGTTCATGATGTATTTGGTGATATTTATGTTACCAAAATAAAGCAGTCTGAATTGTAAGATGCCTGGCCATCTGCAGTCTCCCAAACTTGACATAAATTACCATTTAATATTCAGAGTTTATAACATTTGCTTAACACATACCAGAATTGCTTCTAAACCAATGATCTGAAACTTTCAAATCATTATTATACTTTCCTATCCTTCTTATTATACTTTCCTAAAGAAACTTTATTTTAAGGAAAACTTTTCTTTGAGATATGATTACTGCTAAGATAGTGAATATATTATAGGCAATTATATCTAGTACATACTATTCTCATGGAAAGCCAGTTGTGCAAGGTGGTGGAAGATTTCACCAGTGGTGTTTTGAGGTTAACGTTGAAGGTATGCTGAAGCTTGGGGTTCTGAATACACGTAGCCATGAAACATCAGAAACCCTTAACTACCAAAATGTTAGAGCTTTCATTGGAAGGGACATGACTCTGGCTCCCTTTGTGTGACTATTGTGTAACCACCTCTGTGCTTCAGAGCTGCTAACTTGGTAACAATAATAACCTATATAATAGCAACATCTCTTTTCTATTAACATCTACTTTGGATCACTTCATGATTATTTAAAAATCCACACCAAAATCAGCCCAGAGACCTTCTAATTCTCCTATATTGCCTTAGCTATTCCTACAACCCAATTTTCTTAAAAAATATAATTTCAGCAGAATTTCCCTTTGAAAGTCTTAAATTTAACAATGGAGCATTAACCAAATTTCTGGATGAATAATTTTAGAGGAGAAAAGGAATGTAAACTTGCATTATTAGATTTCTGGTTTATCTTGACATTGAACAACATGGGTTTAACTCTACTGTCTCCCAAACTTCAACTAAACAATAATAAAAAAGGAATTAGGAGAGGAGATGGAAAAATAATAGCTGACAGCAATTTTCAAAAGATAAAAAATCAATCAATAGATGAAAATTAAATTATTTTGGTTGTTTTTTTTGTTCAGTTATATATTTTAGTTTCACTGATGATAAATCAACAGGCCAGAAAATAATTACAATTTTTTTACTTAAAGATTTTAAATAATATCCAATATTATCTACACTATAAATGGAAAAGTTGAGTCACAAAGAGATTGAGAATTTTAAATTACAGACTATCAAAATGTTTAAGACAGTTATAAGTCTTATTACAATTACACAAATTATAATTTTGACATTTTTTGTATGGAGACATTAAGTAAGAATGGACATGTTTAGAACTGGGATTCAAATTTAGATACCAGAAGCAATAAAGAAATACACCGAGGGCAGCTGTGTGGTTGAGAGGTTAAGATTTATGTGTGTAGTTACATGGATTATTGATTCAATATTAAGAACTTTTTAATAATCGGAGTTTGCCTAAAATAAAGTGGCTGCCTTATAGAGTAGTGAGTGTCTGATCACTGGATATATTAAAAGGCATTGCTGTGATCAGTGGGAAACAGGAATAGATGACCCATAATGTCCATTGTGCAGTTCTATTGTTAAGTGGTAAAATAAATACTCATACTTAGAATTTTTAATTTATATTACAGCATATTTCTCTTATATCATCCTATCTCTTACCTGACTGTGTGGTTGTCAAGAATCCCAAGGACTATGGTACAGAGCACCTTTTGTAGACTGTACACAAATTATAATGTAATACTTCTGATTGTACCTGTTTTTCTTCTATTAACATCCCATCTCCTTAGCTCAGTCCCACGACTTAAGAGACATCTTTGATTCTTCCATTTGCCTCATCCCAACATCAACCCATAAGCAAGTCCTTCATTTATTTCTTTCCATGGGCATTCAAGCTGCCACCAACATAAGTATGATTGCCCTTCCAACTCCTAGGTTTCAATTAATCAGACAATAAAATTTAAGTTTTTTAAAAGATTTTATTTATTTATTTTTTAAGAGGGGAAGGAAGGGAGAAAGAGAGGGAGAGAAACGTCAATGTGTGGTTGCCTATCATGTGCCCCCTACTGGGGACCTGGCCCACAACCCAGGCATGTGCCCTGACTGGGAATTGAACCAGCGACCATTTGATTTGCAGGCCAGCACTCAACCACTGAGCCACACCAGCCAGGCCAAAATTTAAGTTTAAAAGGTTCTGTATAACTTGCTCTTCCCTTTGTCATCAAATTCCTCTCACATTGCTATCCCTCTTGATCACTCTGCTTTAACCACATTGATTCTTTTTCAGTTCTTTCAATCCTTCCCCATATTTTGGCTTTTGTATTTTCTCTTTCCTCTCTCTAGAACATTCACTGCTGCCTTTCCCCTCTAGAATCCCCATCTCTCTCTTGATCATGTTTATCCTTTAGGTGTCAGCTCAAATGTCACCTTTTCTGAGAGGGCTTCCCTGATCACCTATCTACCATATCCTTCTGCAGTTACTCTCTCTAGCTCACCACCTCATTTGTTTCCTTCATAACAAAATTTATGTACATATTTGTTAATTTGTTTGTTCATTTATATGACTAATTTTCTATATCCCTTGAGTGTAAATGTTAAGAAGACTGATCTTGTTTATCTTATTTAATTCTAAATTTAGCAAAGTGCTTGGCATATGTTAAACACAATATATACATATATGATATTTATATTTAGTCACAGATAATTTACTAAACTTAATTTATAGTCTATTCCTGGCCTTTAATTCTCAATAGTGACTTATTTCTGAAGCATTCTCTACTGTCTTCCAAAAGATAAGGCTGTACCAAATGCAGCCTTGAAGGTTTCAGACTCATTTGCAGGCTGGGTAAAAGATTAAAGATTGAGGGATAAAGGAAAGGCACTTGGCTGGCAATAACCAAACACCTGAAATATTAGCCATTCTAAAGACCTCAGATGCATTGGAGCCCTGTATCTGACTTTATTTCCAATATTTTCCTAAACTGATTGATTTTACCCTCATTGCTTAATTTTCATCATTATCATTATTTGTTATCTTTGGATAGAGAGTGATATTAGCACAGCAGTTTGTACAAGCTGCTGTCTACTGTCAAATTTGTTAATGTCCTTGTTATAGGCATATAAAACCTTCATTTTCCACTGAGCTATCAAAGGCCTGCTATCTGTCAACATGTCACCCAGAACAAAGTGACAAAGTCTTCATTCTTCTCTTGTGACTTGAAGAGCCATTTAAGAGTGACCAATCCTCTCAGCCTGTATACTTTGTTTAAAAAAAATCTTACTCTTTCATTTTATTTTTTTCATGTAACCCCTTCTGTGCCTCTAGATATATGGAAACCTCAGTATGATTTCCAAAGATAAGACCCAGAGGAAATGAATGCCAATCAATACTTCTGTTGATTTGCTTAAGGATTCACCTAGAGATTTTGATTTATAAATAATTTCCGTAATTGTACATAAATAATACAAATGCAAACTTGACTATTCCTGTGCAAATAATTTAACACTGTATTTCACTTGGTTATTATTTAATAAAACTTCACTGTAGTTTCATAGACAGACTTGAAACAAATAGACATTCTAAACTTGAAAGAAATAGCCTTCATGATTCTATAACTTTTCAATGCCTCTAATATCTAAGCAATCATCTGATGCAAAAAAAAGTAGTCAAATCTTTAATCTCATCAAAGAGTGAATTGTTTGATTTCATTGGAATTTTCAGTTTGCTGAGGACTAGCTTACTTATAAATGTTTGAAGTTTTAATATTAAGTTAATAATAAATTGCAAAACATATTACATACTTTCCAAAATAAAGTATACTGAATATATATTAATCTTTATTTGTAACTTACAATCATTATTAACATTCATCATTAAACTTTTTTATAATACAAGGATGGTCTCAGAAATCCCTGAAGAAAACAGGGCTGTTTGCCTTGATAAGTAAGTATCAAAGTGTTTGGAGTTTCTTTGTCCACTGTTTGTAATCTCTTTGCATTTATTATTGTTGGGTTATATCCTCCATTGCTATTGTTACAGATGAGTCAAACCAAACGTACAGAGCTAGTTGAGGCAGTATTCCATAGCCTCAATAAAATGAGAGTTCATATATTTTAGCAGGGTGGTTGTGAGGAAGAAATGAACCTTGTGCCCTGGCTGGTGTGGCTTAGTGGATTGAGTGCCAGCCTGTGAACCGAAGGGTCACTAGTTCAATAGCCAGTCAGGGCACATGCCTGGGTTGTGGGCCAGGTCCCCTGTAGGGGGTGTACAAGAGGCAACCACACATTGATGTTTCTCTCCCTCTCTTTCTCCTCCCTTCCTGTCTCTCTGAAAATAAATAAATTATTTTTTAAAAAAGAAATAACCTTGTGCATAAGTGTTCAGCCATAGAGGGTACTCAATAACTATGAGGTTTGTCTTCCCTACCTCCACTTCTGCTTCCTTGACTTTTTGTGTTTCAGAGATCTGTCCTATCTTAAAGCCCTTTGTGAAGTCACTGATCAAAAAGTGACATGCTTTTCCCTGGAAGGTGATAAGAATTATCTCCATCAAACGGACATCCGAGGGTATGGAGCAACAACTTTATCCAACCCTTTCCTTTAGAAAAACTACCCTGAATCCCATTCTCAGCTTATCCCAGGAATAGTTGGGGAAAAGGAGAGAGGGGATGATAAGCTTGTTTCCAATTTGTGTGCCTCCAACTATAAAAGCCTTAGATTGCTCTGTTAAGGAGTTGGAATAAGGGTTCCCCTGCAAAGCATATGCAAAGTTTTCGTATATGAGGTTTCCTGGAAAAAAGTCCAGCCATTGTTAATAACAAGAATGGTTCACATGAGATAGATGTAACCTGGCAGCCAAGGAGAGTGGAGTAGGATGTGCATACGTGAACAATGATGACTTCACTGTGTTAGTCACTAGGGGCAGTAGTTGCTGTTGAGTGAGCATATGTGCTGTGTAGTTGTCACATTCAAAATGACTGACTGAGGGAATAGAGCAATGAATCTGCTTCAAATTTTGCATTAAGCTTGAACATTGCTCTACAGAAACTATTTGGATGATTCAGAAGGCTTTCAGGGATGATGCAATGAGTGCAGCACAAATAAAAATGTGGCACAAACACTTTAAAGATGACGGAGAATATGTTGAAAGTGATCCATGTTCTGGAAGGCCTGCGACAAGCAGAGAACCTGGGAATGTTAAATGCAAATGGGCTGCAATTAACAAAGGTTGGCATCTGATAGTGTGAGAACCAGAATCTGATCTGGGGATTCCAAAAACTTCCATGTCTGAGATTTTGACTCATGATCTTGGCATGAAATGTGTTGTGGCAAAACTCATTGCACATCTTTTGCTACCGGAGTAGAAGGAATATCATGCTGCAGTTGCTAATGACTTGATTCAAACCACTACCAATGAACCAGATTTCCTCAAGAAGGTCATAATCAGAGGTGAATCATGGGTCTATGGCTGTGATCTGGAAGTGAAGGCCCAGTCATCCTAATGGAAGTCTCCTGGTTCTTCCCTCACAAAGAAGGCATGGCAAAGTCACAGCAAGATCAAGACCATGTTAACTGTTTTTTCTGATAGAAGGTGTTGTCCATCACAAGTACATCCCTATAGGCCAAACAATTAATAAGGAGTACTGCCTCAATGTTCTTCATTCACTGAGAAAGGTAGTAAGATAAAACCAGCCACAGCTATGGGCAACTGGTATTTGGCAGCTTCACCATGACAACCTGCTTAACATCTTGTGCAGAGTTTTTTGGCAAAACACCAAATCACCCAGGTGACTAAGCCCCACTACAGCACAGATTTGGCACCCTGCGGCTTCTCGCTTTTCCCAAAACTAAAATCACCTTTGAAAAGGAAGAGATTTCAGACCATCCAGGAGACTCAGGAAAATACAATGGGGCAGCTGACGGTGATACCAACAAGGGATTTTGTCAAGTGTTTTGAACAGTGGATGAGATGCTGGGAGAGCTGTGTGAGGTCCCAAGGTGCCTACTTTGAAGGGGGGTGAGGTGTCATTGTCCTATGTACAATGTTTTTTGTATATCTTCTTCAGTAAATATCACAATTTTTCATGTTACATGGCTGGAGACTGTCTGGAGAGACCTTGTATGTATATACATCATGATTGTTGTTCAGTGTACTGTGAAATGCAGTAAACTCTTGCCAAATATTTATGCCCTCATTAATTCAATAAATACTAAGGTGCCAAGCACTGAGCAGTAAGCAGCAGATAGAGGAAGTCACTGTTTATATCCTTAGAGATTCACATTTGACTGCGGGAAATCCACCAGTTGAAATTAAAATATGACATATACATAAAGACAATGAGGTAGGGTGTGTTTTGGAAAAACTAAAGGAGGAATATCTGAGTCAAACTCCACAATAGTGGGAGGTGTGTGTGTGTTGTATGTGTTGTGTGTGTGTGTGGTGTGGGGGGATTGAGTCATGACTCCTCATCTGAATTCTGAGAAATGAATCAAGAATTATCCAGGGGAAAAAGAGCTAGAAGATTAGAGAAAATATTTAATTATAAGTTCAAAATAGGCTGAGAATATTTTCAAGTTGAAAATAATTTACCGCTGTTAAAATTCCTTAATATTTTTATGCCTTGAGTATTTATCCATGAGTTAAGCATGCTTCAGGACTAGATGGAAGATTTCAGGTTGTTAGTTTTAGTTATTTTTTTTTTAATGTTAATTGTTCAAGTAAAGTTTTCTGCCTTTTACTCCCATCCCAGCCCACCCCCTCCAGCCCTCCCCTTCTTCCTCTCATTTCCACCCCCCCC
>PVKU01015954.1:0-16375 GCA_004027475.1 Anoura caudifer | reverse complement strand
TGATCAAAAGGTGGTGGGATTGTTAGACATTTGTATTTTAGGTTCATTGATTAGTATAATTCCAATGAAGTTATACAAAATAATAGAAAGTCCCTGAATGTCTAAAAGTCATTAGAGTAACAGCCCCTCCTTTACCTTGAATAGGAATATATATCAATTAGACAGCCTTAGAAATAAGAAAAGCTGGTTAGCTATTAAGTATGTAGAAACAGTTACTATGAAGTTAAAGTTTATAGTACACAGAGAAACATTTTAGACAGAAAAAATAGATAGCTAAGTTGGACATCACAAAGGTCTTATTGCCTCTGCTCAATCTACCGTACACTTTTGCCCTATGAACAAATTCTGAGAAATTCTAATAGTCTGATTTATGGGTCTCCTGGCAAAAATAATCTTTGTTTAATATAACTGAATCTTTGGGAACTTTCGTACTGTTCCTGGTTACTTTTGTATTGATTTTTTTCTGCTTAACTGATCATGCTATGCACCTGCGAATGTTGATCTATGCCAAAAAAGAAAATATAAAAATCCACTTGTACTTGTAATAAATGAATCAGTGCTTCACCATCCTCTGAGGTGTGTCATTGCCTGATCTCCACGCACCGATGCCTTACCCACCTTCGGGACCCCCCTGGATCCTGCTGCAGCTGGACTGCGGCAACACAGAAAATGGAAGGATAAACAATTCCTTGATACTGGAAATATTAAACTGTTATAATTATATCTCCCAAAGCAATCAATTGGTTCAACTGAAATCCTATCAAACTATGATATGCTTTTTTCTCATAAATGAAAATCTTAAAATTTATATGGACCAACAAGTCCATATAAATTTAGAGAAGAAAGAACAAAGTTATAGATGTCATGCTCTGTGTTCTCAAACAATACTATAAAACTAAAATGATCAGCACAGACAGGAACTGGCATAAAACAGACACTTAAAACATGGGAATAGTATAGAGTGGCCAAGATTAAACTGTCTTCCATGAATTACTCATGTATGACAAAGAAGGTAAAGATATACACTGCTGAGTTGACAGATTTTGCAAAAGCTCATCCTGGCTAAACAAAATATACATAATTGACAAAAACTGGATACTCTCTTAGATCATATTCAAAAATAAGCTTAAACTGATACCAGCCTGGCCAACCTCTTCTACATCTTCGACTGATGCCAACCCTGCTTCTTTCTCTCTTATCCACATCTGCTTGCCTTCCAATAGAAGTTAGCATCCCACCATTCCCTGACTCACAGATAATTCTAGATTCACCCACCACTTTTGGCCTTGCAACTGACTTTATTCCTGCCTATATTCTCTCCTTCCCAACTGATCTCAGGCATGGTTAAGCCTCCTTGTATTTTAAGTTATGCAAGATGTGGGGTAATTGGAGGCACACTGGATCTTCACAGAGGTGTCTGGACAATTAAGGGAAGCAGTTTCCCATAACCTTGAGCACAGGCCTGAAACGTATTGCAGTCATGGCCTTGAGACTGGTTCTGATAAATTGTTCCCATAATCTTGAGTGGGCTCACATGCATAATATGAAGATCTATTGCATAATTCTGTTGGCGCCTTACTGGCTTTCTCTATAATCTAGTATTTAGGGATGTAGAGGATCCCTCTGGGTGACATGCTTGGTAATGAGAAACATGCAATGGGCCACACTAGGTACCATACTGGGGTGCCACACAAAGGGGACAGGTGACAATCAGGGGGACATACAACTTGAAATGGATGTGCTTCACCCTCTCTTGGATAAAGGCATGTCAGACACCCCAAGTTCTCCATAAATATTCTTCTGTTTGCCGGAATCTCATTAAACTGTGTTGCCTTGAATGGTCACAAACTTACCAGATATATCATATATATTGAAATCAGTGAACCTCATCCAAAATAGTATCAGTTATCTCAGTGGGCATTGTACATATCTACTGCCCTTAAAGATCTTTAATCTGGCCATAGAAAGGACAAAAATCTAGACCAGATGGAAACCATCTCAAATTCTTCAAAAATTGAATTCTACCTTTTTTTCAAACTCATGAGGTCCACAAGCCAGTGGGGAAGAAGGCAGATAACTTTTCACGGGTGACTGAAATTTATTTACATGAAAGCTCACAGGTGGTCCAGCAGTATATACTGCAAGACTGGGTACTAGGTATGCACTGGGTACTATGGCTGATCCAGTTGATCCTACCAAAAATAACACAAGGTTTGCTTTCTATTACCCACTTGTATATAAGCAAACTGAGCCTCAGAGAGATAAGGGGTGTTCCCAGGACACAATCTGGTGTTGGTATATGTGGTACCAAGGACATGTCCATTGCTCACATAGTAAAAAGCTGGTCTAGGATATTTTGAACTGTACCAGACCAATGAACAAGTGGTTCATCATTTTGAAAATGTTTTTTTTTTATATAAGTGAGATAATTTTTTAAAAAGATTTTATTTATTTATCTTTAGAGGGGAAAGGAAGGAGAGAGGGAGAGAAATGTCAATGTGTGGCTGCCTCTCATGCATCCCCTGCTGGGAACTGGCCTGCAACCAAGGCATGTGCCCTGACTGGGAATTGAACCTCAACCCTTTGGTTCACAGGCCCATGCTCAATCCACTGAGCTACACCAGCCAGGGCTGAAAATGTTTTGAAAGTGGTAGGCTGCTACCATGAACATTATGAAAATACTCTGTATTATGCATTCTAAAATATCCTCAAGGTGACAATCAGATGTCACCTTCATATTTAGTTAAACAAAAAGAGACACAATGTAAACAACATCGCTAATAACTACTAAAAGAATGACAATGTGGAGGTCCTGCAGAAGCACAGAGATCTTCAGGGACACATGTATAAAGACAGGGTGTCCACACTGAAACAATTTCTGACCTTTAAATGAGCTATCATGAGATAGTTGATGAAGAGGAATTAGATGATCCTTCCTTTCAAGGCATTTTTAAAGCTTAGGAAGAAGAGACCTTGCTTGTTCCTAAGTATGAGTAGTCTGCATAAAGAGAATTTTCCCACTGACTGCACAACAAATAATCCAAATGCACAGATGGTAAAACACAGACTTAAATATTTCAAATGGTTCTCAAGATATTTCAGGCCAGCACTGAGAACTGGCAAAAGTCTGGCAATACCACATTCCCTCTGAGCTAGAGGCTTGACCTTCCCTGCCATAAAGCAGGAGGTTCTGGAGAATTTTATGCCTCTGCAATTTAAATGCCCTGTACAAGAAACACACACATTAATGGAATCCACTTGATTTTTTAAAAAGGCACTGATTGTTTTTATGTACTTAAGGTTTGATATCTTAATTGTAGAAATTTCAGACTTAGTAAAGACAAATACTTGGAGATTTAAGGATGAAATATAGTTCTTTCACAGGACAGTATCTGATCGCATGACTTATAAAACAAAAAATTTGTATCATTTGTAAAAGGCTGACATCTGGAACAAAATATTGGTCAAATATAGTGCACATCCATGACAACTGTGATAACATTGGACAACTTCACACTATTATTTCAAACACTAATTATTTGAAATAATTATAAATTTCAAGTCAGGCTTGGTTCAAAAGGTAACCATGATCAGAGACTGCTTGTGGCAATGTCATGGGCACAGAATTTTTCTTTCAAATTTGGCTGTAGCTGTGACACATGGATATATTACAAACACATATCCTTCCACCTGCAGCCTTATTTCTGTGTAAGTCTCTTCAGCCAAGCAGGAGTATTCATTAAGTGCTCAAATGTGTTTTCAAAATTTACAATTTGAAGTCTAAATGCCCTTTACCTCACAGTGTGCCTGTATTCAGATGGATAGTTTTGAGTGGAATAATGATAAGTGAGTTAATTTGGGGGTATCCTCATCCAATAAATGTGGAGCTTTTACCAAATGGTCCCATCACAGAGAAACATAGAGGAAACATCTTAGAACAAGGAGTGTAAACACACTCACCTGCAAACAAGGAAAGGGTCCTCAAGAGAAAACAATCCAGCCCACAACCTGATCTCAACATTCCAGCTTCCAGAAGTGTAAGTTAAAAAGTATGTTGTTTCCACCCACAAACATAGCACAAGCAACTAATTTTCCTACTATTTTGACAGCACAAGCAAACTAATATTCCTTATCAGGAGACAATTTAGACATATTTGGCAGAATTGCAGACATGGCAACAGAATGTAATCAAGTTGGGGTGTAGCGGCATTGTTACTGTGACCCTATGAAAAATGCTCTCCCTTGTGGGAATTCATGAAATAAGTCATGTCACAGATTCTGACCTGAGGGGTCTAGGTTTGTTATGTGATAAGTAGCACAAAAAGAGCTGAAATTGCTTAATCATGTGTGCCATTTTATGCATAAATGATGCTATAAAGTATGAAAGTGTGTAAGTGTCTGAGAAGGGCAGAAAGGATGATGGAGCTGAATGCTGTAAAAACACCTTAGGAAGAGAGTTCCATGAAAACTATAACCAAATGCAAGATGCTTATGGCTTGCTGTGAAGTCAAGCAACATATCATTTTCACTAATATTCCAACAAATATGTGAGCACTGACTTCGAACATCTGCATTTAGCAGCTGGTGGTGGAGAGAATGGATGCTCAAATTCTACTGGGAGTGGGACAGAGTGAGATCTAGTGTGAGACTCTGGGAGTATCCTAGTGACTGCATAGACTGGAGTCTGGGATATGGGCTGGCCCTTGTCATCTTAAGATTTGGGCTCTACAGACCTTTTGTGTACAATCTCACCTCTGATAGTTTTTTATTGTTGTTGTTTTGGTGTATCTGCCTCCTGTTTAAGGCTACAGAGAATTTGTACCTGTCTAACTTCTCGTCCATGAATTTCTGTGTGGCGCTTTGTAAAGTTGTTGTCTGGTATTCAGTCAGGTAACATTACGGGGCTTCCATTCTGGGCATCACCCAGAATGGAATACCACCATAATTTTTAAAATTTATTCTTATCAGGTACAGAGGAAAAACTACATATACCTTAAACATTAAGACAAACCAAAGGACACCTCAGTAGCTCAGAATTTGAAGAATGTAGAGTAGCTGGTTCTCCAGCATTCTCTTCTTATTCTGCAAGCCATGACCCTAGGTTCACAACTGACAGACCCAGCGGGATTTCGATACCTAACAAACTACTTCTGACCAGAAAAGTCACCCACTTCTCTTGATATTTTCCCCATAAAACAACACAAAAAATTGGCAATAGCTACAATGCTGCCCATGTGGGATCATAGTAATGGCCTAAGGTCCCTGAAAATACTCATGGCTGAATGAGCAAACTTGTTAGAGGGAAAGCCAAACTCAGTGTTTATAGTTAGGGAAAGAGTTTTATTATGGTCTTTCCCAAACAGACATCCTGGGAATGTGGGGAGGGAGATGACAAAAATTTTGATCTCTTAATCTTGTTCAGTAAAGTAAACTTGATAGGAATCTGTTCCTAGAATCTGGCAAGTACCAGATTTCTTCTTTCTTTCTTTTTTTTCCCTCTTAATGTGGAAATGAGCTGACTTTTTAAAGTTGCATTAACTCAGTGCTTTTTTTTCCAATTAGACTTCCCTGGAAGGTTCTCAGGGCACTTGACTTGTCACCTATGACCTTTTCATTAATATTCAACTGCATTAGGCACAGCTTTTCCACAGATTCCTAGGCAGGTAACAAGGGTCTCAGGTTTCAGAAGGAAGAGCTGAGTACAAACACTTGTTTTGTGATCACATCAGTGCATTGTGTTTCTTTGGACTGTCAAGTGACCCAATTATCTCACTGGGGATGATGACTGGAACTACTTTCTAGAGACATTGTCACAGGCATGTGACATACAAACAAAACCACTGAGGTCTGTTGTTACATGTGTTTGGCGGAAAACATTAGACATGGCAAAATTTCCAACAAGAAGTAAAATGTAGCTAAAATACTAATTAAATCAGGTCTGAGATTCATCAATATGATTTTGGAAACATCATACTACTGTGGGCAACATTTTTTGGTACTCACCTTTATGGGTTTAACATTAAGAAAACATCTAAATGTTACTACTTCTGCCATATAACTTTGTGGATTCCTGTTTTACTTCGAATAGATCTTTTGCTCATATCCACCCATGTGATGTGCAGCCTACATAATTGTTTCCCATGGATGCTGTCTACTGATATGAACATTTTGTGTCACCACAAAGTAGTTTTTTAGCTAGCTACTTCACAATAAAGTCAAAGTGATGCGACATCACATACAAGTTCCAAGTAAAAATGGTGTCATCCTGGTCAAGTGGCTCAGTTGGTTGCAACATCATTCTATTCACGAATATGTTGCTGGTTTAGTCCCCAGTCAGGGCACCTAACTAACTTGTGGGTTCAATCCTTGATAAGGGAGGGTATACAAAAAGCAAGTGATCCAAGTTTCTCTCTTACATTGATGTTTTCTGTCTCTCCATTGCTGTCTCTCTTCCTTCCTCTCTGAAAAATAAATAAAATATATCTTTGTGTGAAGATTTTTAAAAAATTATTTTTACTTCTGGCTAAGATGGAGGTGTAGCTGGACATGTTGTGCCTCCTCTCACAACCAAGATTAAGGACAACAAAAATATAGAACCAATAAAAAAGAAAACCCAACCAGGACAGAGAGAAAATTGAATTGTGCGGGAGTCTGATAACAATGATTCACCCAGACTGGTAAGAAGGACGGAGTCCGAGGCTGGCAGAGTCACATCATGGTGGGATAAGCCTGTGGTGGTCCCAGTGTACAGTTACTCCAGGTGCATAGGTGGCAGTGTTGCTGATTGTGGAGGCCAAGTGGGGCATACACGGTGGCGGGCCGCGGACACACATTGGTGCACAGATAAACCAGGCAAAAATGGGCAGCAAGACAGACTGCGAGATGCAGAGCCCCAGTGCTGGGAAGTGAAGCCTAAAAGCACCCATTGAAAATACTTGTAGGGGCTGAGGTGCTGGGAGGGAGTCCCAGATTCACAGGAGAGTTCGTTGGGGAGACCCACGGGGTCCTGGAGCGTGCGCAGGCCCACCCACATGGAAATCAGCACCAGAAGGGTCCAATTTGATAGGGGAAAGAGGCTGAAGGGACTGGAATCCATGAAAGAGCGAGGAGCAAGTGCCATTGTTCCCTCTCGGACCCCACCCCCACATCCAGCATCACAACCCAGCGACTGGGCTGCCCCACCCTGTTGAATGCCTAAGGCTCTGCCCCTCACTACATAACAGCTGTGACCAGATGAAAACAAAACAAAACAAAACAAAACAAAACCAAGGATGGCTCAAAATGGAGAACAGACCGGGACCCCGGAGCTAATTCATCTGAGCAACCAGGAAGTGATCAACTTACCAGATGCAGAGCTCATAGCACTGGTAGCCAAGCTATCAGAAGCACAGTTCAAAGCTCTGGTGATTAGGAAGCTCACAGAATTGGTTGATTTTGGTCGTAAATTAGAGCAACAAATGGAGGTTACAATAAGTGAAATGAAGAAAAATGCACAGGGAACCAATAGTGATGGGAGGAAAACTGCGACTCAAATCAATGGAGTGGACCAGAAGGAAGAAAGAAACAACCAAACAGAAAAGAAGGAAGAAACAACAATTCAAAAAAATGAGGAGAGGCTGAGGAACCTCCAGGACTTCTTTAAATGTCCCAACATCCAAATTATAGGGGTACCAGAAGGGGAAGAGGAAGAGCAACCAGTGGAAAACTTATTTGAACAAATAATAAAGGAGAACTTCCCCAATCTAGCAAAGGAAATAGACTTCCAGGAAGTCCAGGAAGCTCAGAGAATCCCAAAGAAGTTGGACCCAAGGAAGAACACACCAAGGCACATCATAATTACATTAGCCAAGATTAAAATGAAGGAGAGAATTCTAGAAGCAGCAAGGGATAAAGGCAGAGTCACCTACAAAGTAGTTCCCATCAGACTGTCAGCTGATTTCTCAAAAGAGACCTTCCAGGCAAGAAGGGGCTGGAAAGAAGTATTCCAAGTCATGAAAGGCAAGGACCTATATCCAAGATTGCTCTATCCAGCAAAGCTGTCATTTAGAATGGAAGGGAAGATAAAGTGCTTCTCAGATAAGGTCAAGTTAAAGGAGTTCATCATCACCAAGCTCTTATTATATGAAATGTTAAAGGGACTTATCTAAGAAAAAGAAGATAAAAAATAGGACAGTAAAAAGACAGCAAACTCACAGATATTAACAACCACGCCTAAAACAAAAGCGGACTAAGCAAACAACTAGACCAGGAGCAGGAACACAGAAATGGAGATCACATGGAGGGTTAGCAACAGGGGAGTGGGAGGAGGAGAGAGGGAGAAAAGGTACAGAGAATAAGGAGCATTGATGGTGGGTAGAAAATAGACGGGGAGGGCAAGAATAGTGTGGGAAAAGTAGAAGCTAAGGAACTTATGAAGCATGGACATGAACTAAAGCAGGAATGTGGGTGGGAGGGAGTATGAAGGGTGGAGGGGAATGATGGAGGAGAAATGGGACAACTGTAATAACATAATCAATAAAATATAATTTAAAGAAATTTAAAAATTAAAAAAATATTAAAAAATGTCACTTTTAACTTATTTACTTCTTTGAATGTAACACTTTATTTCTCTACCTTTGTTTCGGCCTCTCTCTTTCTAACTGTCTATCTCTTTATTTGTTTCTTTTGTATATGACATTAGGGGTCTGGTGTACTATAGGCATGTATTAGGTTGTGGACAAATGTTACCAAATGCCCTACTATGCAGAAGACCTCACCCAACATAGCAGTGATTTGGCCTAATATGTCAATGGTTAACACATGATGAGAGCCAGAGCACTGATGCACATGATGTGTTACTGGATGTTATTGTTTTCAATTCTTTATATGAGGTGTGTGGTTGGAAGAACTGAAGGCTGTTGATGGTGCCTCTCTGTTGGATCAGATGTATATTCTTTATGACTTATATGCCAAAAAAACCCTCTGAGGTGTTAAATTTTGTCATGTTACTTGTGGTCAATATTGCATGAGGGAGATGTGAGATTCAGAAGAGTAGAAATGTTTTAAGCAGATCCTGGGGGCCAGTAGCCTGAGAGACAGTGGATGTCCCTGTTTTAAAGCTGCTAAAGCGTCTAAGGAGGTGTCACTTGAGCAAGGTCAGTATTCAGCCACAATAAAATTCTGGAAACACAGGTGTTCTTATACACTCCTGTTCTCAGGTTCTGAGTTGTTGAAGGAAAAGGATTTGAGTGAAAGATAATTATAGGAAGAGGGTGAACACTGAAAATGAGGAGGAAATTAGCAGAAATTTAAAAACGGAGATTTAACCTTGCATGGCATCAGTTAGAAAGCAGGGAATATAGGCAGCAATAGAGTCAGTCAGAAGGCCAAGAGAGATGGGTGGTCTAGACATTTCTGTGTGGTAGGAATCAGTGAGGTCTGACTTCAATGAGAAGGCAAGGAGAAGTAGGTAAGAGGAAGCAGAGCTGGAGTAAGATGAAAATATGGAAGAGGTGGGAAGAGCTGATACCAATTTAAATTTATTTTTGTATATGATGTAAGAATGTAGAAAAGTTTTATAGCATGCATAAATTCTGTTTCTTCAAGACCCATTTGAGAACAGTCTGTCAACTCTTCAGTGTATATTTTTACCTTCTCTCTCATAGATTACTTGTTCATGTAAGAGGGTTTAATTCTTAATTTTCTATACACTTGCATTTACTTAGAAATCAGTTTTGTGCTGATACATTTCTGTTTTTATAATTTATTATAATTTTAAATTATTATCATACTTTTGTTATATATTATTTTATATATAATCATGCATTTGTAAATTATATATACAATTCATATTATATATTTGTTAAAGTATAAATTTTTAAGGTTTTTTTCTTCTGAGAAGTAGTTTGATAAGGTTTGAGTTGAACTCACAGCTTTGGGAAATAATGCAGTTATAAGAATTAATCTTCCCATTGTATAGGAATGACTTACCCTTCCATTTTTTGTGTTCTTTTCACTTTCTCTCTTCAATGTCCTTTAAATTTGAGAGCACAGGTACTTCACCTCTTTGTTTATTCCAACTCACAGGCATTTCTTTCACTTCCATGCAATTGTAAATGGAATTACTTTCTTTACTTCTTCTTTCATTGTTAGTGCTATGAATGTGATAGATTTCTGTACTTTCAGTTTGCATTTTGTTTCTTAATGAATTATTTTTATTAATTCCATTAATTTTGTTGAATTGCTTAAGAAATTTTGGATGGACAATAAGATGGTAGATGAGTGAGTGGAGGCCACACTAACCTTCTCCTAGGACCAATCTAGAATTACATCTAAATTGTGGAGAAATTACCTATAACAAAAAACTGACCCATAGTAAGAGAGAAGCCTTTTAACCTCAGACATAAAGAAAAATTATCTTTGAACAACCTGACTGGTAAGGAGTGGGTTGGAGTTTTGGAAGAGCTTGTGGGTTGCCCAAAGGCTGAAGCACTGCAGGGATACTTAAGGAGAAGATTAACCACCCCCAGAAGAATGGGATCTAAATGGTAAGCTGGGATCCCCAGTGTAGGACACCAGAGCCAAAAAGGTATACAGTTAATGACCTGCAAAGAAAAGTGGAAGAGTTGGTTCTGCTAGAGACAGATGGCTGATGACACAAAGACCCCTTGAAAGAACCAACACACAAATTTTTATTTGCTGTCACTTATCCGGGTATCAACAAAGGTGGTAAGAGATTGGCATGGAGATACCAGAGGAGAGACTGGGGATGGAAACTTTGGGGAGAGTGCAGAGAGAGTACTCACAGGGAACCTGGTGCTGAGTCAGTCCCAAAGCCTCAGGAGCCAATGTGCTAAGGCAGACCATGCCCCTCTGAGCAGAAGCATCCTGAGAGGAAATAGCCCAGCCACCAAGAGACACGCTGCCCTAGCTCTCTGTTGCTTAAGCCTAACTAACGAGTGCAGAGAAACTAGATTAATGAGTAGAGCAGTCAGCCACAGATATAAATCTCTGGTAAAGTGGGGGCAGAGTGGACTAGAGAGGAGAGGCTTGAGGAGAGACTGGGGATGGAGGCATGGAGGAGAGAGCTGAGAGACAGGCCACTGGCATCCCGGTGCTGTGTAGTTTTCCATATTTCAGCAGCCATCCTGTTCAGGCAGACCTTTCCCCTCCCAGCAGTAGCAGCCTGAGGGGAATCGATAGCCCCAACCCCTGGAGGAATTTTGCCCCACCCTATGGAGCTTAAGCCTAACTGTTGAGTGCAAAGTGACTAATTACCAACGGAAAGAGACAACAATGGACACCAGATCTCTGCCAGTCTCAGAGCAAGCTGCCTAAGGTCGGACAAGGTCAACATCTCACTGCACTAGAGGCGGATCCAGAAAGAAAAAAACAGTGCTAAGTAGTAAAGGCCACTGAGATGAAATATACTTTGGTTTTCTCCATGAATAGTAATATTTTCTTTCCTGAATTGCTTTCAAATGTCCATTTCTTGTCCAGCAAGTTTGTGCATAATAAGTCACTAGAAATTATAGCATAGTTTATGTCTCTCCTTTCTTATAATAGCCTTAATCTCTTTGCATCCTAATTAATACTTGTTCATTTGCATTCGATCCTGAGATTGTGGTGGAAGATATTTTTGTGGAGGCGGGTTTGTTCCCTGGGCCAAGGCAATTGGTAGATTGAATGCAGTCCCTATTAAAGTACCAATGACATATTTCACAGATGTAGAACAAACATTTTAAAAATTTATATGGATCCAAAACAAACCCAATAGCTGCAGCAATTTTGAGAAAGAGAAACAAAGTAGGAATGGTAACAATACTTGATATCAGACTTTATTATAAGTTCACTTTAATCAAAACACTCTGTTACAGGCATTAGAACTGACACATAGACCAATGGAACAGATTAGAGAGCACAGAAATAAACCCAAGTCTCCATTGCCAATTAATACTTGACAAAGTGGTCAGAAGCATAACATGGAGTAAAAAGAACCTCTTCAACAAATGGTGTTGGAAGAGCTGGAAAATTACATGCAAAAAATGTAACTCCATCACCAACTTACAACATATACAAAAATAAATTCACTGTGGATAAAAGACAAATATGAGTCATGACACCATACAAGTCCCAGAGGAGAACATAGGGAGGAAATTCTCAGAAATTCCATGCAGCGATATTATCACTGAGATGTCCCCTAGAGCAAGGAAAGAATTCACAAACGGGATCTCATCAAAATAAAAAGCTTCTGCTCAACCAAAGAAAAGAGCATTAAAATGAAAAGAAAACCAACCACGTGGGAAGACTTATTAGCCAATGATACCACGGACAAGGGTTTATCTCCAGAATATATAAAGGACTCATATGACTCAATGACAGGAAGACATGAAACCCAATTAAAAAAATGGCAAAAAAAAACAACAACTTGAACAGACACTTCTCCACGTAGGACATACAGAGGGCCCAGAGATATTTGAACAAATGTTCAGCATCACTAGCTTATCAGAGATGCAAATTAAAACTGCAGTGAAATACCACTTCACACCAGAGACAATGGCCATAATAAACAAATCAACAAAAAACAGGTGTTGAAGAGGATGTGGAGAAAATGGAACCCTAGTGCACTGTTGGTGGGAAACCAGACTGGAAAAAGTCACTATGTAAATTGTATGGAATTTCCTTATAAAAATAAAAATGGAACTGCCTTTTGACCTGGTAATTCCATTTCTGGGATTATATTCTAAGAAACTTGAAACACCAATTCAAAAGAGCCTATGCACCCAAATATTTATAGCAGTGCAATTCAAAATAACCAAGTGCTGGAAACAACCCAAGTACCCATCAGGAAATGAGTGGATCAAAAGACAATGGTACATTTACATGATGGAATCCTATGCAGAAGAAAGAAAGAAGGAGCTTCTACCCTTTGTGACAGTGTGGATGGTACTAGAGAACATAATGCTAAGTGAAATAAGCCAGGCGGGGAAGGACAAGTACCATATGATCTCATCTATAAGTGGATCCTAATCAACAAAACATACAAGTAATCAAAATATAACCAGAGACACTGAAATTGTAAATAGACTGACAGTAACCAGAGGGGAGGTGAGAGTGTATAACGGGGGGGTGGAATGGGCAAGGTTTTTCAAGAATATACATAAAGGGCACATGGAGAAAAACAAAGGGGCATAGGACTGAGGGTGGAAAGTGGGGATGGCTGGACTAAGGGGAATGGTTGGGAAAAATTGAGACAACTGTACTTGAACAACAGTAAAAGAAGAAAAAAGAAGGAAAAAAAGAAAGTCTGTACAGAGTATTATGTCATATCCAAATTCTGACAGTTTTCTTTCCTTTTTATTTAGATGCATTTTATTTATTTTTTGACTGCTATATCTAAATATTCCATTATTATTTTTGCTAACAGTAATGAGAGTAAGCATTTTTGACATGTTTTAGATCTTTAAAAATGTTTTCATTATTTCACCATTGAGGATTATGTTAGCTGTGAGGTTGTCATATATTTCCTTTATCAAGCTCAGATCTTCCTTTCTATTAGCATTCTTTTGAAATATTTTTATCAGCAATGCATATGTAGTTATTGAAAGGCTTTTTCTATCTCTCAAACAATTATATGATTCTTTCTTTTGGTTTTTGATGTGATAAATGACACTGATTGTTTGCTGGATGTTGAGCCATTCTTGCATCACTGGTAGAACAGGAGGGAGGAAGAGAGGGAAAGAATCATCAATGTGTGAGAGAAGCACTCATTGCCTCCCATACATACCCAACCTAGGACCTTGCCTGCATTCTGGGAAGGTGCCATGACTTTGAAGTGAATCTGTGACTTGCAATTTTTGAGTAGATACCCAATCCATTGAGTCACACTAGTCACGGTTCATCTTTAGATTTTTCGTTATCTCTGTATACGAATGTGACAAATTTTGGCATTTTAACATTGAATTTCGGTACCTCAGTAAATTTGTCTTATGAATTGCATCCATTTTTTTGGTGTGACTCTCTTGGATTTCTCTGTCTCTTCTGGTATAAGCTGCGAAAAGTGACAGTTTGACTTTTTTATTTATTGAATAAGTGCACTGACTTTTTTTTCTTTTTAGTATACTGTAGCTAGAAGTTCTAGCACTAGTTTGAATTAAAGTGGAGAGAGTGGACATTTTTTTCTTTTGTCTGATCTTAAAAAGAAACTACCTATTTTTCCACAATTGAGTATGCTAATAGTTGCGGGCTTATCCTATATAACCTTTATCAAGTTGAGGGATTTTCCCTGAATATTCATTTTTGAGTGCTTTTTGATCATAAATTGACATTGAATTTTGCCAAATGCCCTTTCTGTAACTTTTTGAGGATCATATGTGTAGAATTATTGATTTTGTTGATTTGATAAGTCACCACAATGTTTAAAAGATGCTGAACTACATATATATTTTTGGTGTAATTCATATGCAATTATAATGTATAATTCTATGAACATCCTGATAAATTCATTTTGTTGTTATTCTGTTAAAAATAGTGGTACCTGTATTTATTAGGAATATTGGCCTGTAATCTTTTCGTTTTTTGGGTCTTTGTTCATTTGATTTTATCAGATTAATGCTGGCCTCAGAATATGAATTTGGAAGTATTATTATATGGCTTAAAAATAGTTTGAAGAGAAAATGTACTAATTATGATTTAAATATTTGGTAGGCTTCACCTATAAGTTGTGGTCCTGGGAGATTGGGTTTTGTCGGGAGTTTTTACCACTGCTTCAATTTTATTGTTAGGAGTTGATCTATAGAGATTCTCTGTTTCTTTCAAGTTGAGTCTTGGGAGGATGTATTTTTTCCTGAAAAATGCATTTTGCCTAGACAGTCAAATGTGTTGGTATGTAATGGTTCATAATATTTTAAATGATTTTTTACCCTGTGGCATTAGTTGAGATTTTCATTTTCATCTTTGATTCTATTCAATTTTTCCCCCTCTTTGATGAGTCTTATTATTGGGTCTTCCATTCTGTTTAATTTTCATTGATTGAGGCTTCACTTTATTAGTCTTTATCTTATAATTTCATTGGACTTATTTATACTCAGATCTTTGTTACAGATTTTCTTCTACTTATTTGTTTGTGTGTTTTTATTTCTCTGGATTATTCAGGGATGAATTTAGCAGATTTTTGGATTATTTTCCTGTTCTTTTGTTAGCCCTTTATACCTACTATTTTCTCTGATAATGTTTTTTCATTGTACTAGATTGTGTTAGGTTGTCTTTCAATTTCTGTGAGTCTCATGGTGGATTTAGATTTGTATTTGTTTTGCTCTTTGATCTATTAATTCTTTAGAAGCATATTGTTTAAACATCATCAAAATATTGATACTACCCAAAGCAATTTATGGATTCAATGCAATGCCTATTAAATACCAGGGACATATTTCACAGATATGGAACAAACATTTCACAACTTTATTTAGAACCATAAATGACCCCAAATATGGCAGCAAGTTTGAGAAAGAAGAACAAAGTCAGAGAAATCGCAAACCTGACCAAAACAATATTCAAGACCATGGTAACCAAAACAGATTAGTAGTAGCATCAGAACAGAAACATAGATCAATGGAACATAGTAGATAGCCCAGAAATAAGCCCAGGTCTCTATGATCAATTGATATTCACCAAAGGGGGCAGAAACATAGATGGAGTGAAATCAACCTCTTGAAAATATGGTGTTGGGAGATGGGCACTGCTACATCCAAAAGAGTGAAACGTGACCACCAACTTACACCATGCACAAAAATAAATTCCATATGGATAAAAGATTAAAGTAAGTCCCAACCCCATGAAAGTTCTAGAGGACAACATAGGCAGGAAAATTTCAGATATTCCATACAGCAATATTTCCACCGCTATGTCCCCTGGAGCAAGGGCCATAAAGGAAAGAATAATTAAATGGGACTTCATCTGAACAAAAACATGGGTAAACAGAGCATCAGTAAAATGAAAAGGGGCAATTACCCATTGCCCCTCTTGTTAGTATCAGATTGTTCTTAATTTCAATGCCTCTGGGTATATTTTGCTTGCTTGCTTGCTTGTTTTTTTTTTTTTTTTTTAATTAGGTTCCACTTAAATATTTTCATCTTTTTTTAAAAAAATTATTTATTTTCAGAGAGACAGGAAGGTAAGGAATAAAAGGAGAGAAATATCAATTTGCATGGCCTCACATTATCCAAAGAGGGGCCTGGCATGGAACAGAGGCATGAGCATTGACTGGAATTGAACCAGTGACATTTAGGTTCACAGGATGATGCCCAACACATGGGGCCATATCAGTCATGGCTCTACTTGTTTTCAACTTCATCTTATCATCTTCCCCTCTTGATTTATCTGTGTCTTTCTCTTCTCT
>PVKU01015953.1:0-16410 GCA_004027475.1 Anoura caudifer | reverse complement strand
AATTTTTTCTTGGTGAGCCTGCTTAAAGGCTTGTCAATTTTGTTTATCTTTTCACAGAACCATCTCCTGGATTCATTGATCCTTAGAATTGTGCTTTTAGTCTCTGTGTCATTTAATTCTGCTCTGATCTTAGTTATTTCCTTCCTTCTACTTGTTCTGGGCCATCTTTGTTGTTGTTCCTCAAGGTCTTATAGGTGTAGGGTTAGGTTATTTGTTTGAAATGTTTCTATCTTCTTTAAGTAGGCCTGTATCACTACGAACTTTCCTCTGAGGACTGCCTTTGCTGTGTCCCATAAGTTCTGGGTTCTTGTGAGTTCCTTTTCATTTGTTTCCAGAAACCTTTTGACTTCTTCCCTAATTTCATTCTTGACCCATTTATTGTTTAATAGCATGCTATTCAATGTCCATGATTTTTAGGATTTTGGGTTTTCCCCCTTGGGGTTGGTTTCTAGTTTCAGTCCCTTGTGGTTGGAGAAAATGCTTGGTATGATTTCAATTTTCTTGAATTTGTTGAGGCTTGTTTTGTGTCCTATCATGTGGTCTGTCTTTGAAAAAGTTCCATGTGCATTTGAAAAGAATGTCTATTTAGCTTCTTTGGGATGAAGGGCTCTATGTACATCAGTTAAGTTCATTTCATCTAGAGTGTTGTTCAATGCCACAATATCTTTGCTGATTTTTTATTTGGAAGATCTGTCCATTTTTGACAGTGGGTTGTTAAAATCCCCTACTATAATTATGCTACTGTCAATATCTTTCTTGAAGTTCTCTTATATTTTCTTGATATATTTTTTGCTCCTATGTTGGGTGTATATATATTTACAATCTTTGTGTCTTCCTGGAGGATTCTTCCCTTGAGTATTATGAAGTGACCTTCTGGGTCTCTCTTTATGGCCCTTCTTTTTAAGTCTATTTGATATTATATGAGTATTGCTACCCTGGCTTTTTTTTCCTGTCCATTTGCTTGGAAAATTTGTTTCCAGCCCTTCACTTTGAGTCTGTGTAGGTCTTCTGTCCTGAGGTGGATCTCTTGTAGGCAGCATATGTGTAAGTTATGCTTTCTTATCCATTCAGCTATTCTGTGTCTTTTGATTGGAGCATTTAATCCATTTACATTTAAGGTTATTATTGATAGGTACTTATTTATTGCCATTTTCATACCTGTGTTCCTCTCCTTGTTTCTCTCTCTTTTTCTTTCCTTAATGCAGTCCCTTTAGTATCTCTTGCAGAACTGGTTTGATAGGGGTTTGTTCTTTGAGACTCCTTTTGTCTGGGAAGCTCCTTATTTGGCCTTCTATCTTGATTGAAAGCCTCGCTGGGTAAAGTAGTCTTGGTTGCAGGCCTTTGGTTCTCATTACTTGGAATATTTCTTGCCATTCTCTTCTAGCTTGGAGCATTTTCATGAGAAGTCAGCTGCTAACCTTTTCGGGGCTCCCTTGTATGTTACTTCCTTTTTCTCCCTTGCTGCCTTTAAGATTCTCTCTTTGTCTTGGAATTTTGCCATTCTAATTATGATGTGTCTTGAAGTGGGCCTCTTTGGGTTCCTCTTGATTGGGATTCTCTGTGTTTCCTGGATTTGTGTGATGTTTTTGTCTCATCAAATTAGGGAAGTTTTCCATCATTACTTTTTCAAATAGGTTTTCTATCCCTTGTTCTTCTTCTCCTTCTGGTATCCCTATTATATGGATATTATTATGTTTCATATTGTCTTGCATTTCTCTTAATCCCTCTTTATTTTTTTCTGAGCCTCTTTTCCTTTCTTCCTCTTTTTGGATGTTTTTTTTCTACTTGGTCCTCCAACTCGCTGATCCGAAGTTCGGCTTCATCAGTTCTGCTCTTCATTCCTTCCACTGTGTTCTTCAGTTCAGAAATTGTATTCTTCATTTCCTCTTGGCCCTTGTTGATAGTTTCTATTTCCTTTTTCATGTTGATATAGTTTGCAGTTAGTTCATTATAGTTTCCCTGTAGTTTCTGGTAGCTCATTGAGAGCTCATGGAGCTTCCTGACAATCATAGCTTTGAACTCAAAATCTGACAGTTGAGCTGCCTCTGTTTCATTTAGCATTTTTTTCTGGGGCTTCCTACTTTCCTTTCATTTGGGGATTGTTTCTTTGTCTTCCCATTGTTTGTGGGGTTCTTCTTGTGAACCTCAGCTTCTTAAATTGATCTGTTCTGGCTCCCTGGGTTTATGTTGTGAACTTCTGTGCTAGTATACCTGTGAGATTCAGTGGTGCTGTCTCCTTCAGGTATCCTGGTGATCACAGCTTCCACTGTCTCAGCTGTTGAAATGCTGCCTCCTTGGGACCAACTCTTGTTTTTTCACAGTTCCAGGGTTTTTTTTTTTTTTTTTTTTTTTTTTTTTTTTTTTTTTTTTTTTTTTTTTTTTTTTTTTTTTTTTTTGTCTCACTCGTGGGCATTTAAAAAGTGAAAAGAGGAAGAAAAAAATGAAAAGATAAGAAAGAAAAGAAGAAAGAAAAAAGAAAAAAGGAAGGAAGATGAGATAAAATTGGAAAGAAAGGAAGAAGGAATAAAACAAGAAAGAAGTAACAAGAAGCAAAAGGAGCTGAGGGGTAAAAAAAAGATAAAAATAATGAAAAAAATAATTTAAAAAATTAAAGCAAAGAAACAAACAAAAACAAACAAACAAACAAAACAACAACTCTTGCTGTTTTCAGTCTTGCCAAGCCAGTTTTTCTGGTCTTTTTGGCTTCAATGGCCGAGGGGTGACAGTATCGCTTTTCTCCCTGTTCAGCACTCAGTTATCTTTGGGCTACTCTTCTCATAGCTAGCCTGGGGCATCTCCACACAGGGCCTCAGGCATATCTTCTGAGGCAGCATGAGCCTACACTGGTCACACAGGGGCGCTGATTGTTTCACAGGCACCCATCAATCGTCGTGTAGCCTTCCCTGATGGTGCATGGGCACCAATTGATTATTGCTCAGGTCCCCAGTGGTGTGTGGGGGCCTATCAACCGTCATGTCATGCAGGTCCCCGGTTGTGCCCGGGCGCTGATTAATCCCCGAGCAGACATCCCTGATCACGTGCAGGTGCGGACAGTCACGTGAGCTCTGGCATGCAGTCCTCCCAGGCTTACGTGTGGGTGTTCCCATCCCCAGCTTGTTTGCCAATGAGACGTTAACTCCTCTCTGTGAGATTTCAAGCAACCAGGTTTATCCCGGTGCTGCTGAAACCCTGTTTGGCTGGGGAGGGAGTGGTTGACCCAACTCCCTCCCTAGAGTCTTGTGGCGAGCCTGGTGAGCACTGGCCCGGGCCCTCAGCCACCCTGGCATCTGTGCTGTTCCTTGGGCTCTTACTGTTTTGAAGTACTCTCCTTACCATCTGGGTTTTCAATGTCCACTTCAATTTTTGATCTCCTGTTTTCAAATATGCTGTGTTTCTGATGGCTGTTTGCTCTGTTCCTCCGTAAATCAGCCAGGTTTTTTTCCTGTGTGTAGGGAGAAGTGGAGTGTGCTCCCTCTTACTGCCCCACCATCTTCCCCTAGTAAACTCTGTAACACAGTTTTTTTTAATCCACTCATTTATTGAGAACTCTGGAGATTAAACTCTTGTCTGATGAAGTCATTGGCAAATATGTTCTCCAGTACATATGTTCCTTTGTTTGTGTGGAGGCTTTCCAATTTGATGCAGTCCCATTTATTTAATTTTCCTTTGTTTCCCTTGCCAAGACATATATTTGCAACAATATTGCTATGCAAGATATCTGAAATTTTACTGCCTATGATTTCCTCTAGGATTTTTATGATGAAAGGATTTCATCATAAAATGGTGGATAATTTATATTTAAGTCTTTTATCCATTTGTTTTTATTCCAGTGTATGATATAAGTTGGTGGTCTAGTTTCATTTTTTTTGCATGTACCAGTCCAGTTCTCCCAATACCATTTATTGAAGAAGCCTCTTCAATAAGCCTTTTACTCCATTGTGTGCTCTTGCCTTCTTTGACAATTATTGATCAGAAAGATGTGAATTTATTTCTGGGCTCTCTGTCCTCTTCCACTGATCTATGAGTTTGTTCTTATGCCAGCAGCAGACTGTTTTGATTACAGTGCCCTTATAGTATAGTCTGATATCAGGTATTGTGATCCCTCCTACTTTGTTTTTCTTTCTCAAGACTGCTGAGGCTCTTTGGGTCTTTTTTTGTCCCATATAAATTTTTGGAATATTTATTCTAGATCTGTGAAATATGCCCTTGGTATTTTAATAGGAATTGTACTGAATTTATAGATTGCTTTGGGTAGTATGGACATTTTAATGATGTTAATTCTCCCAGTCCATAAACACGGTATATGCTTCCTCATTGTTTTTCTTGTGTCCTATAGTTTTCGAAGTACAGATCTTTTACCTCCTTGGTTACATTTATTCCTAGGTACTTTATTATATTTTGTTGTTGCAATAGTAAATGTGACTATTTTCTTAGTTTCTCTTTCTAACAGTTCCTTATTGGTGCATAAAAATGCCATAGATTTCTGGATATTGACTTTGTATGCCACTACTTTGCCTAATTCATTTATTTGGTCTAGTCATTTTTTGGTGGAGTGTATAGGGTTTTCTATGTACAGTATCATATCATCTGTGAATAATGACAATTTTACTTTCTTCTTTCCAATTTGGATGCCTTTTATTTCTTTTCTTTTCTGATTGCTGTGGCCAGGACTTCCAGTAGTATGTTGAAAGTAGACACCTTTGTCTTGTTCCTCATCTTAAGGGAAACATTTTTACCTTTTGCCCATTGAGTATTATGTTGGCAGTAGGATTTTCATATATTTCGTTTATTATGTTGCAGTATGATCCCTCTATTCCCACTTTGCTTGGTGTTTTTACCATAAATGTGTGCTGGATCATCAAATGCTTTTTCTGTATCTATTGATATGATCACGTGTTTTGTCTTTTTTTGTGTGTGTAGATGTATCACATTTATTGATTTGCAAATATTGTACCAACCTTACATCCCTGGGATAAATCCCACTTAATCATGGCATATGATCTTTTTAATGTATTGCTGGATCTAGTTTGATAATATTTTATTGAGGATTTTAGCATCTACTGTTCATCAGGGATATTAGCCTGTAATTTTCTTTCTTTGTTGTGTCTTTACCTGATTTTAGTACTATGGTACTACTGGCCTCATAAAGAGTTTGAGAGTGTTCCCTTTTCTTGAATTTTTTTTGGAATAATTTGAGGTGGGTAGATGTTAGTTCCTCTTTGAATGATTGGCGAAATTTGCCTGTGAAGCCATCTGGTTCAGAACTTCTGTTTCCTGGGATTTTTTTTTTTTTAAATACTGCTTCAATTTCATTATTGTTAACTGCCTATTCAGCTTTTCTGCTTCTTTCTGATTCAGTTTTGGAAGATTGTATGTTTCTAGAAATTTATCCCTTTCATCCAGGTTGTCCACTTTCTTGGCACACAGTTGTTCACAGAGTTTTCTTCCATTCCTCTGTCTTTCTGTGGTATCAGTTGTGGTGTGCTCCCCTTTCATTTGTGATTTTATTTAATTGGATCCTCTTTCTTTTTTCCTTGATAAGTCTGATTAAAGGTTTTTCAACTTTGTCTATCTTTAGAACCTGTTCTTAGATTCATTCTTTAGAATCTGTTCCTGGATTCATTCATCATTTGAATTTTTTAAAGCCTCTATTTCATTTATTTCTGCTCTGATCTTTATTATTTCCTTCCTTCTACTCACTTTGGGCTCAAAGTGACCCCAAACTGGTTTCCCCCCCCCCAGTTTTTTCAAGTAGGGTTAGGTTATTTATTTGAGATTTTTCTATCTTCTCTAGATAGGCCTGTAATGCTATGAACTTCCATCTCAGGACTTCTTTGCTGTGTTTCATAGGTTTGAGGTTGTTGTGTGTTCATTTTCATTGATTCTGGGTACTTTTTGATTTCTTCTTTGATCTCACTTTTGACCCACTCATTATTTAATAATATGTTATTTGGCCTTCATGTACTTGAATGCTTTAGAGTTTTTTTTAAATTGAGGTTGATTTCTAGTTTCAAGCCATTGTCATCTGAGAAAATGCTTGATATGGTTTTAGTTTTCTCAAACTTGCTAAGACTTTTTTGCATCCTACCACATGGTCTATCTTTGAGAATAATTTATGTATATCTGAAAAGAACGTGTATTCTGCTGCTTTGGGTTGAAACATTCTGTAAATGTTAATTAAATACATTTGATCTAGTGTGTCATTTGAGGTAGCTGTTTCCTTGTTGATTTTTCATCTGGAAGATCTAATTGGTGACAGTGGGGTGTTAAAATCCTCTACAATGACTGTGTCATTATTGATCTCTTCCTTAAAGCCCTTCCAGATTTCCTTTTATATTTAGGTGCTCCTATATAGGGTACATATATGTTTGCAAGGATTATGTCCCCTTGTTGGATTGCTCATTTCAGTATTATGTAGTGACCTTCATTATCTCTTTTTCTGGTCTTTGTTTTGATGTCTATTTTGTCAGATATAAGTATTGCTACCTCAGCTTTTTTTGGTCTCCATTGGCATGGAATATTTGTTTCCATCTCTTCACTTTTAGCTTGTGAAATCTTTTGTACTTGTGGGTCTCTGTAGATGGCAGATATACAGGTCATGTTTTCTTACCTATTCACCTGCCCTGTGTGTTTTGATTGGGGCATTTAATCCATCTACATTTAAGGTTACTATTGAAGGTACTTATTCATTTCCATTTTTCCCTTTAAACTTGTGCTCCTCTCTCTCTCTGTCTATTTCATCTTCTTGAAGCTGTCCCTTTAACATCTCTTGCAATGCTGGTTTGGTGGAAATGTACTCCTTTAGCCTTACTGGCTGGGAAGCTGTTTATTTCTCCTTTAATTTTAAATGAAAGCCTTACTGAATAGAGTAGTCTTGTTTGTAGGTCCTTGCTTTTCATTACTTGGAATAATAGAAATATAGAATTATTTCTGATAATTAAATACATCCTTCATGGTCAACTTCAAATTACCAATATGATGTCACCAAATGCAGAAATGGGAAGTGTTGTATACATTTAGCTCTCTTAAACTAGTACAAGCTGGTCTAAGCAGGTAGGAGGTCCAGAACTCAATGCCTAGGCGCCTACTCATGGCATGACAGAAACACTCAGCAATTCTAACTGTGCTGTTACTGGAAAGTTGTGTGAACTCAGGCAATCACTTAAACTCTGACATTTAATTTGCATACAGCCTGTTGAGCACTTGGTGCTAAGTGGTATGTTAAATACTTTACTGACATGTTTTGGATACTCTTCATAGTTCTGAAAGGGATGTGACCGTGCCCATTTTGCAGATGAGAAACTGAAGGTCACAGGCATTAAGTGATTTCTGTTGTACTACTGTTACACTGTTAGAATAAATTGAAATGTCTATGCTCTGTTTCAGCAAATTGAGCTATTATGGAAAGATTTATTTTAGAAAAGGTATTTGCTACATAGCACTCTTTAATTCTAGATCCATCTTTATTTGTTCTGTCAATTTTGCCATTTTGGGGAAATCCAGGAAGTGTTGCCTAAAAACAAGTTTGTTGAAATGTTTGCCTTTATTTGAACTGTTCTGAAAAGTTTAATTTTTTATCATTATTGCTCATAAAATATTCATATTAATATGGCAGTTTTGATTTTATTGCTTATAATATAACAGTTATTCAGTTAACATGCAGGGGCTACAAAGAATAAAATCAAATAGAAAACATGTCATAATCTTCCCATCAGATAATCCTTGCTGTTATTTAAAAAACTGTAAAAGTACAGAAATAAACATTTTGAATAGTACAAAAAGATACAAAATAAAATGTAACAGCCACTCCTCTCCTAACACATCTTTCTCCCCATGGGCAATTATTATTCACTGTTCTATATAAGTGAAAAATAGAGCACATAGTTTCCAAATGAGGATATGTACTCTCTCTTTTTGTTATGGTCCATGTGATGTTTAGATAATCTCTGCAAGTGCTGTGTTCTGTTCATGAAGTACAAATCATTTCTTTGCTGCCTGTGGCACATTCCCAAATCATCATCATCAACAGCAAAATCATTAGATGCCCTTAACCAAGGTAGTTTGTGGGTTACAACAGCTCTTAAACATTTCTTCCTCATCTATTACTTTCATTATGAATTAAATTGAAATAATCCATTACTGAAAAAAATTATCCTGTTTTAGTTTGGTTACAAAAATTTTACTGAAATAATTCTCAGTTTTTAGGATTGTCCTAAACAGTAGAAATGATTTCTTCTGAATCTATAGGCCCTGGAAATGCAGCCCTAGCTACATTTCTGATCCCTTCTCCTACTCTTCTTTTCGTAACCACATTGATCTCCTCACTTTTCCTCAAAAATACCAGAGATGTCCGGGCTTTAGACCATTTGCTTTTATTTTTTCCTGTGTTTGAAATGCTCTTTCCCTGCATATGAATGCCTGGTTTTCTCACCTCCTTCAATTCTTTACTCAAACATAACCTCACTCAACCTTTCCCTGTGTACTTCATTGGAAATGGTAATCCTGTTATTACATTGCTTATCTTCCTCACTACATTGCTTTTCTCCTAACCATTTACTTAGCACAAAATTCCTAGGGGCATTTGACAAGCATCTGGTCTCTTGATTCATTGCTTACCCCTTGGTGACATAATGAGAGACAGATCCAATATCCTACAGGAGGAGTGGGGTACTACATAGATAAGAGATCAAGAAAAAAAAAATTCCCTGCTTATAAATGGGGAAGGAAAAAGCTGCCTCCCTCATTGGAAAAGTAATGAGACTGAATCCTATCTTAAACCTTTAGCATGTAAATAAAATCTCTCACAGAGCTAAATTGCCCCTTGTGTCTCTACTTTTCCAAACTAAGGGTGTCTTCAAGTTCCTGGACCTCATTTCCTCTTGAAATGTAAATACTTGGGAGATAGTCTTCAGTCTTCCTGGAAACTGGGTGGGGTGGGGGCTAATTTGGAGACTCCTTCCAGGCAACAATTACGTAGACAGATAGCTATGGATCTAATTCTCATGGCCTGTTAGGAGTCTCAGGAAGCTTGTTTCTTTACAGAAATACTGAGAAAGTCAGGAGTTTTATCTCACTGCAGAGTGGTTTTTAAATACTGGTGTCCAATGACTTTCTCAAAGGTTGTTACTGTGCTCCGTTAATGATAACTACACACACACACACACATCTCATTCAGGGTATCTAAGAAAATGTGAATAATTTGTTTCCTGGTCATGTTAAAATTACTGTTCAGAATTTTATAGCGTAAACACAGAACTATGTCTTTTCTAGAACTCTTCAAATAGTAATCACAATACTCCCAGAATATGATCTCTTTAAATGTTGATTGCAACCCTGCCTTCCACATTCTATTATGCATAAGGAATGTAGGCAAAGGGCCTGTGGACTGAGCAAGAAAAATTGATCCATTTACCAAAAAAATATTAAAAATTTTTTTCTGGTATAGCTTAAGGCTTACTGGGGAGAACACCATGTCACCAAATGGATTATAGGCAAGAGAGGATATCAATCACATTGATTGGTATTATAAAGCAAGGCCTGGAACACCTTTAGAAGAGATGGGTGCATCCACACTTGGAGGACTGCCTGACATGTGGCTTGAAGCCTGAAGAGAGGACGTGACAACTGTCCTTGGTGACAGGATTAGGGGGCTCTCAGGGTAAAGGACATTTGCTGCTACTACCACTGCCTTTGGGTGCTATAAACCAGAGAGGGAATCTCTGCAGTCAGTTACAGCTGAAACACAGAAGAGTGAGAGCTAACCCTTGGGCCTATCACATGACTCATGCCCAAAGGTCATGATGAAACTTTGATAGCTCAGAACCCTGAATTTGACCAGTACTTGCTATGAGTAAGAATCACTCAATATGTATATGTTAGCATGATTCTGAGAGCCTGATATTATGGAATACCATGAAAGAAATCTCATGCTAGCTAGTGACAGTGGGCTTCTTCACCAGGTCATCCTTTTAAAATTGGGCCCCTGGGTGGCTCCATAGTTCGTTTCATGCATTGTGGTGGTGGATGTGGTGGTAGAGTTGGCCAAAACCCTGAGGGGAACAAATAGGGACCAGTGACCCCAAGGTTCCCATTCAGAATCAGGGAACCTCACCCTGATGTTACGTACTGCTGGTGCTGGCTCACCCAGGCACAGAAGAGAGACTTCCTCAGGTTGATGTAGTTTCCTTTAATTCCTAGTTTGTTGATTGTTCTCATCATGAAGGAGTGTTGAATTTTGTCACAGGCCTTTTCTCTTTCTATTGAGATGACCATGTGTATTTTGTCCTTCATTCAGTCTATTGATATGATATATTACATTATTTGAATTTTGGGTGTCAAATCAACCTTGAATAAATCACACTGCTTTATGGTATATAATCCTTTGCTTATGTTGCTGGGTTTAGTTTGTTAGTACTTTGTTGAAAAATTTTTTGCATCTATATTCATAAGAGGTATTGGTCTGTAATATTCTTTTCTTGTGATACTCATGGTATTGGTAGTGGTATTGTGTCAAGGTAATACTGAAACCATAGAATGAGTTGGGAAGTGTTCCCTTTTCTGTTCTTTGGAACAGTTTGCAAAATAATTCTTTAAATATTTTGTAAAATTTATCAGTGAAGTCATCTGGAAACATGTTAAACTAAAAAATATTATATAGTGCTAAGGCAACATTATCACAAATATTACAGTGTTTCCTTCTCTACTGTTGTAAGACGTGATAAAACAAATTCCTTCCTTAAAGATCTAAATTACCATTTGTTCTGTACTTATACTCATGCATTGTATATTAACAGCTCTGAAACTTCTTATGGCTCACAACATCTGGAGATTAATAGTTAAATAAAATTAATGGCACCTTTCATTTTTATTAGTCGCATAGTCATCAATCAAAAGCAACAGCTTTTTCTAAAAGATCTCTGTTTACTAATTCTCTTAAGTTCCAAGTTTTCCTGGCTGACCTGGCTTTGAACTGTGCTCCCTTGGAAATAAAGGGAAAGTATTTAGCTTGCTGTAAAGAAACTAACCTTTCCCTATGCATTTCACTGCAAGATTTCCATCTGTCTGCGCTGTGCTTGGTGTAAAAGTCACAGAACTTTGATGTTTATTCCTTTTTAATTTCTTGATTTTATTTTTTTGTATATGATATGCAGTATTCTAATATTTTTGTTTGTGTGATGTATGACAAGCTTGTTCTAGAGTGCTCACTAATGACTTTCTTAGCCAGGGGCATTTTATTGTAGCAGCATCATGGTCAAATTGAGAAATAACTTATACTCCATCATGCTCTGGCAAAATCTATTGTGACTAACATGGAAATAGAATGGAATTGAACATTTTCTTGTGACATGTTACTTAATAAATTATAAATATTGTCCTATCAGATCTATCAATGGTACATAAATGACCATTTGCAATATCAGGTGGTTTATAGTTTAGCGTGAATATTTATTATAATTTAATATGCATGCTTAATACAGTATAAAGGGTTGTATATGTTATTACCAGTAAAATTAAAGGCACCTTGGTGATTTTAACATTTAAAAGTCAAAGAATTTAATAAGCCTCACTAGGATCTTCATATACAAAATGATTGATTTTACAGCTATGTAGGTTTTAAGAGGTGACTAGCAAACTAATGTTAATTGCATTAAACTACAAAAAAATAATTTTTAGACACCATCTGGCTATTTATCAAAACATAAATGAGAACATTTTTATGCCTACTGTTTCATATGAAATGAATACAAAGTAAAAATTATTTCCTTAATGTAGAAAGTATAAATATTGTATGCTGATTATTTTTCTTACTTTTAATATTCTTTCTTTTCCATTTAACCATAAGTATTATTTAGCAATTATTACATCCAAGAAACTAAAAATTCTCTAACTCATTTATTGCATATTCCAGATGAGAAACCACTGGCCTGAGAAAATAAGTAATTTGTCCATGGTTATATTAGTTAGGTGAAATCAATCTTTCTGGGCTTCTTTCATATGCCACACTGTACTTCCATTGAACTGAAAGAAAAACTTTATAGTCAGTGTTAGCAGTCTCTTAGATCTGGGAATATCACCCAATTTTAAGTGTTTTGTATGTGTTCACAGGTGGAGATTTTATATATATATATATAAAATGAAGTTTGTCTGGAAAAAGTCCAGTCATTGTTAATATAATGAGAATGGTTTGTGCAGCATTGACATCAATGTAACCCAGCAGCAAGGAGAGTGGACTGGAATGTACATGAGTGAACAATGATGACTTCACTGTACTAGTCAGTGGGGACAGTAGACATTGTTGAGTGAGCATATGTACTGTGTGGCCATCACATTCAAAATGACTGGGTGAGTAGAGCAAGGAATCTGCATCAGATTTTGCATGAAGCTTGAACATTCTTCTGTGGGAAACTATTCAGATGATTCAGAAGGCCCCAGCTATGGGCAACTGTTGATTGGCAGCTTCATCACAACAATGTGCCCACTCATGCATCACATCTCATGCAGAGTTTTTTGGCAAAACATCAAATCATCCAGGTGACTCAGCTCCCCCTATGGCCCAGATTTGGTGCCTGTGACTTCTGGCTTTTCCCAAAACTAAAATCACCATAGAAAGGGAAGAGATTTCAGATCATCAATGAGATTCAGGAAAATATGATGGGGCAGCTAATGGCAATTGGGAGAATTATGTGAGATCCCAAGGTGCCTACTTTGAAGGGGACTGAGGTGTCATTGTTCTATGTACAATGTATCTTGTATATTGTATCTGCAATAAATATCTCTATTTTTCATATGACATGGCTGGATGTCTGGATACCTTCTGGGCAGAGCATATAAATGTACGTGTGTGTGTGTGTTTTCAGAACATGCACAATGATTGGCACAGCATGTAAGAACAATGATAATGTTGATTTATGGAATTACTGAGTGAATTTGTCCTTCCCCCCCAAACTGTTAACATTAATCTAGCATTGAAAAGGAGGAGGGTTTCTTCATAGGACTATCTGCTGTGTGATCACAGGTTTCACAAACTTCCCAGCCAGACTATATATTTTTTAAATTGATTGATTGATAGCTTGATTGTTGAATTTGAGATATACTTGACATATAACATTGTGAAAGATGTACAATATATTGATTTGATACAGTTATATTCAATATGATTCCTATTGTAGTGTTATCTAACACTCTGTCCTGTCATGTGATTATCATTTCTTCTAGCAGTGAGAACAGTTCAGATCAAGGGGTGTCCAACCCATGGCCTGCTGGCCACAAGCAGCTTAGGATGGTTATGAATGCAGCTCATTACAAAATTGTACATTTACTTAAAACCTTTTTTGCTCATCAGTTTTCATCAGTGTTTGTGTATTTAGTGTGTGGCCCAAGACAACTCTTCTTCCAGTGTGGCCCAGAGGCACCAAAAGTTTAGATACCCCTGATAGTCTCTTAGTAAGTTTACTGTTTATAATACAGTTTTGTTTTCTACCACACTATATATTTTTAAAGGATTTGGAACAAGTCTGTGCGTAGAAATCAAACAATAGCTTTTTGTTTTTAATTATTAAAAGGCTTCTTTGGGCACCTCTTGCCCACTTGAAAGTGACTAAATAAGCAGACACCTGGCAATCTCTAACTGAAAAAGATGGTGCTTCTCTTGATCACCACCAGGTGTCCTCTGTAAATTATTCTAGTCTATTTCAAATGGTCACTTGATTTCTATCCTCTTGTTTATTTCTGTAAGATTTCACAAGCTGATGTATTTCAATTATCTTTATAATTACCCTTAGAACAGGCTAATAAAGGCAAAATTCAGAGTTGTGAGCCTGTCTGAATTAACTGAAAAGGTATATGAAGGCCATGAGAGATTGTCAAACTTTGAAAAAAAAACTTTTTGAATTATTAAACTTCTTTTAGTGACATAATTTTCATAGATTGCATAGTACATAGATTGCTTTTTGTTTCTCCTCCTTATAACCAGTCTCTTTCCTACCCAATATTTATGTATTTCTTCATATATAGAGAAAGAAGGAGAAAAAGATTATCTTCATTTAAACTGAACTGTGTCTATTTCATGTTCCTGGCTTTGAAAAAAAGTTTTTCATGCTATGTGCTTTTCCAGAAATAGAAATATTTGGATATTACTGTAAGTTAAAATAAAAGTACATCTAGGTATTTCATAAGAGCAAAAGATAATATATTGTAGTACAAATTGGCTGCTCATGAGCAAGCAATACTCAGTAAGCACTACAAAGTTTTAAGTTTTTTACATTTTGCTGCAGCCCATTTTAATTTAAGGATTTGGAATAGGATCCCACACTCTCTAAAAAAGTCTTACTTAGGCTCATTTAATGAAACCTCATAACCTTATGGATTATATTTGTCATAAACTATGTTATAACTCTCTCTCTTCAGTCAAATTTCAGCCCTAAAGTTAAATATAAACATTTTAATTTTTATTAAATCTAGTAATTTCTCACCTTTTCTTTTTCTGTTTCTTCACACTTTATAACTTTAGGATATGCTCCACTAGAATATTCTCTTTCTACCCAATGGGAAACTTCTGTGTCAAGTTCTCCTCTAACTTTCTAGTTTTCTTATATCTGAAATATATTCTATTTTACTTTTCTCACAAATAGCTTATAGAGAAAAGTAAAGCATAACATTGTACATATCATTACTTCTAAATGTTAATGAATTTAATGAGCCATTTTAAATTTGGATTATATAGATATCAGGGAATCAAAGCATGAATATTTTGAGATAAATAGGTTAAGACAGAATAGCCTTAAGGATGCATTTTCTTAGAAAATTCCATACTGTTTTCCACAGTGGTTGTACCAGTCTGCAATCCCACCAACAGTGCACTAGGGTCCCCTTTTCTCCACAACCTCTCCAACACTTGTTGTTTGTTGCTTTGTTTATGATGGCAGTTCTGACTGGTGTGAAGTGGTATCTCATTGTGGTTTTAATTTGCATCTCTCTGATAGCTAGTGATACTAAGCATCTTTTCATGTGTCTCTGGATCCTCTGTATATTCTCCTTGGAGAAGTGTCTGTTCAAGTACTTTGCCCATTTTTTAATTGGGTTGTCTTCTTAGAATGGAGTCATGTGAGTTCTTTATATATTTAGGAGATGAAACCCTTTTCTGAGGTATCATTGGCAAAATGTTTTTCCATACAGTCGATTCTCATTTTACTTTAATACTGTTTTCTTTAGCCGTGCAGAAGCTTTTTATTTTGATGAGATCCCATTTGTTTATTCTTTCCTTTTTTTGTCCATTGCTTTAGGGGACATATCAGTAAAAATGTTGCTGCGTCAAATATCTGAGATTTTCCTGCCTATGTTCTCCTCCAGGACTTTAATGGTGTCACAGCTTATATTTAAATCTTTTATCCATCTTGAATTTATTTTTGTGTATGGTGTATGTTGGTGTTCCAGTTTCATTTTTTTTGCATGTAGCTGCCCAGTTCTCCCAACACCACTTGTTGAAGAGGCTATTTTTACTCCATTTTATGTTGCTGCCTCCTTTGTCAAATATTAATTGACCATAGACACTTGGGTTTATTTCTGGGCTCTCTGCTCTGTTCCACTGGTCCATGTGCCTATCTTTATGCCAGTACCAGGCTCTTTTGATTACAGTGGCCTTGTAATGCAGTTTGGTATTAGGTATTATGATCCCTCCTACTTTGCTCTTCTTTCTCAAAATTGCAGCAGCTATTCGGCATCATTTATGGTTCTATATAAATTTTTTGAAGTGTTTGTTCTATGTCTGTGAAATATGCCATTGGTACTTTAATAGGTATTGCATTGAATTTGTAAATTGCTCAGGGCAGTATGGATGTTTTAATGATGTTAATTCTTCCAATCCATGAACACGGTATATGTTTCCATTTGTTTGTGTCTTCCTTGATTTCTTTCTTCAGTGTTGTGTAATTTTCTGCATATAGGTCTTTTACCTCCTTGTTAGGTTTATTCCTAGGTATTTTATTTTTCTTTTTGCTATAATGAATGGGATTTTTTTCTTGATTTCTGCTTCTGCTGTTTCATTGCTGGTATAGAAAAATGCCTTTGATTTCTGGATATTGACTTTGTATCCTGCTGTTTGGATAAATTCATTTATTAGGCCCAGCAGGTTTTTGGCGAGTCTATAGGATTTTCTATGTACACTATCATGTCATGTGCAAATAATGATAGTTTTGTTTCCTCCTTTCCAATTTAGATGCCTTTTATTTCCTTTTCTTGTCTAATCACTGTGGCTAAGACTTCCAATACTATATTGAATATGGTGAAAGTGGACAACCTTGTCTCATTCCTGATCTTAGTGGAAAAGATTTTATTTTTTGCCCATTGAGTATGATGTTGGATGTACGCCTCTCATATATTGCCTTTATTATATTGAGGAATGCTCCCTCTACT
>PVKU01015952.1:0-16390 GCA_004027475.1 Anoura caudifer | reverse complement strand
GGCTGGAAAGAGGTATTCCAAGTCATGAAAATCAAAGACCTACATCCAAGATTACTCTATCCAGCAAAGCTGTCATTTAGAATGGAAGGGAAGATAAAGTGCTTCTCAGATAAGGTCAAGTTAAAGGAGTTCATCATCACCAAGCCCTTATTATATGAAATGTTAAAGGGACTTATCTAAGAAAAAGAAGATAAAAAATAGGACAGTAAAAAGACAGCAAACTCACAGTTATTAACAACCACACCTAAAACAAAAGCAAACTAAGCAAACAGCTAGAACAGGAACAGAAGCACAGAAATGGAGATCACATGGAGGGTTAGCAACAGGGGAGTGGGAGGAGGAGAGATGGGAAAAAGGTACAGAGAGTAAGTAGCATAGATAGTAGATAGAAAATAGAGAGGGGGAGGGCAAGAATAGTGTGGAAAATGTAGAAGCTAAAGAACTTATGACACATGGACATGAACTAAAGGGGGGAATGTGGGTGGGAGGGGGTATGCAGGGTGGAGGGGAATGATGGGGGAGAAATGGGACAACTGTAATAGCATAATCAATACCATATATTTAAACAAAGTTAATTAGAAATCTGTAAAAAAAAAATGGAGCTACCTTGTGATCCACAATTTCCACTTCTGAGGATTTATTCAAAAAAACTCAAAACACTAATTCAAAAGAATATATGCATTCCTATATTCATCGTGGTATTATTTACAATAGCTAAGATTTGGAAGCAGCCATGTGTCCATCAATAGATGAGTGGATGAAACAGCTATGGTACATTTACACAATGGAATACTACTTGGCCATGAAAAAGAAGGAAATTTTACTTTCTGTGACAGCAGGGAAGAACCTGGAGGACATTATGTTAAGTGAAACTACTGCTAGTTTTATTGTAAGGTGTCTGCTGAGCTTTTGCCTTTGATAATAGGGCAGTCTGTGAAGCTTCGGGATCATTTACAATGGGAGTCTACTAAAAGCTGCCTAAGAAAGTTTGACTTTGAACAGGCTACACTCTTAATGGAAGCAAGAATGGGAAATATGCCAGCTGCACTGAGGACCAATCCCTTCAACACAAAATTTGCCAGCTGACTTCATCAATGTATAAAAAATATAACACATCATGTCTAATTTGGGTATTCCAAGAATACAAGGAGGTTTAACATTAGAAAAATTACTCATTTGTCACACTGAAGACCAAAAGAGAAAAACCCTATGATCTCTAAAGTTAAAGAAAATTCATTTGATAAAATTCAAAATTGACTTTCAATTTAAAATTAATCTCTTAGTAAACTAAAACAGGAGAAAATTTTCATAACCTGATAAACAATATCAACAAAAACCCCACAACAAACATCAGCCTTAATGAGGAAATCTCAAACACATGATCTTTAAGATCAGGAACGAGGGAAGGACACTTTTTCTACCACTTGTCTTCAGCACTGCAGTGGAATGCTGTCAGACAAGAGAAATAACAGGAAGAAGCAAACTACAGTCATTTGCAGATATGATTATCTATGTGAAAACCCCAAAACACCATCTGGAAATTTTTAGAATTAATAAGAACTTGGCAAAGTTACTGGATACCAATATACAAAGTCAACTGTTTTTTCTATGTAATCACAAGCAGTTAGAGTATATAATATTTTTAAAATATTTTATTACAAAACACAAATATATTTTAAAATATTTTTGTTGCCTTTATAAATGGTACAAGAGATAAATTTAATAATAAATGTGCATTCTCTTTATGGAGAATATTATAAAACTTTATTAAAAGATACTAAAGATGATCTACTAAATAGATGAATGATTCAGAAAAGCTGTAATTTTCTCTCAAATGGATGTATGGTTCAAATGCATTTCCAATGTAGATCTTAACAGAATTTTTAATTACTTCAGCAAGATACTCTGTCTGCCCCTCAGGTTCCTCTCCTATGAGGCACCCATCGCCAGAATAAAACCTACTTTATTGGAAAGAATTAAAACTTGATATATCCAAAGCTACTTAGAACAGTGACAATCAGGTAAATACTAGATAAATACTGATTATTGTCAAGGTAAAGACAAGTAACCCTGACCAGGTGGTTCAGCTGTTTAGAACATCAACTTGATATGCCAAGGTTGTGGGTTAGATCTCCAGTCAGGGCACATACAAGAAGCAACCGATGAATGCATCAGTAAGTGGAACAACAGATCATTATTTCCCACTTTCTCTCTTCCCCCTTCTTTCCCTTTCACTCTTTCTAAAAATCAATAAATAAAATGTTAAAATATAAATAAACAGTCAAGTAATTCCAACAGGCACTGTAAAAAAGATAAACACAAATGCTCCATAAATCCATGAAGAGATACTCAACACAGCATTAGTAATCAAAGATTTAATAATTAAGCCACAAGGAGATAATATTTCACACTCACAAAGTTGACAAAAATTAAAAAGCCAACAATAGCAAACATTGACCATGATGTAGAACAAAGTATCAGTCACTAGCTATTCAATTCCCAAAAATACAGCCTAGTGCTCTCTAGACTAGAGTAAGAATGTACTTCTACATGTGCACCAACAAGCAAATGTAACTGAAATGCCCACCAATTGTAGAGGATAAAAATCATGATACACTATCCAGCAGAAAAAATGAATGTGTCAATGTGGCTAATTCTTTGCTGCATGGAAGAAGCAGGTCACAGAAGAACACATATTGATTCTAAGTATGTAGTAATCAGCACTAGGCAAAGCCAAATAAAACTAAATGAACTAGTATTTAGAGATACAACATATGTGTCCTTAAATGATTTTATACTCAAAAGAAAAGCAAAGGGGACATTAAAACAACAGGTAAAGCCAGTTGAAGGGCCTCTACATCCTTAAGTTTTTGTTATATTATCATTCTTTAAACTGTGCATATACATATGTTTAATAGGCTTTAATTATACATTTCACAATAAAAATATTGCAAAAACTAAAATGTAAAGACTATTCATTTCTAATCTAAATACCACACACACTTTTAACCCTCTTTGAGCTTTCTTCCTAGAGCAATTTGGAATAAAAGCCTGTGAAGTCCATTTCTGAGACAGCGTTGTTGTGATGCAGCAGGAATGAAGAAACAGTGGGAACCGCAGACTGCACACTCTCAATGTGGCAGCCTGCAAGATGCTCAGAGGGTGGCTGGCCTGCAAACCAGGATAGTCCCCACTGGGAAATAGCTGGGTTTTTTTTAATACTTTAGTTCAGTACCATCATGTAAAACATTGGGACAAACATGTGCAGAGTGGCTCACAGGATGGAGTTCAGGCACAGGGCAGCAGACTTGGAATCCAGTCTAGATCCAGACTAGAAAAAAACCTAGCAGTCACAGTTGGGAACGAATGGGCTGTGATGGAGGTGGTGAGTTCTATGACTGTCTGGGCCTTACGTAGACATAGAGGCTGAGTCCTTGGGGTTGGGAGTGAGACAAAACCAAGAAAGTAAACAGAGTAAGTGGTCCCTCTGATCTACTTCAGGCCTGAGATACTGATTTCTTGGCTTGCTCTGTTTACATCAGTCCACCCTGACTCCACAATGCCAGCTGGACGGGTATAGTCAGGCACCAGTCTTTAGAGAAATTAAAGACTAGTATGTTGTTTCTAAGCGTGGCAGAGAAATGTGACCAAGAACCCACACACTGACCTCTACAGCCTGGTAAGAGTCATCACATCCTCCCTTCTAGCCTCTAGGAAAAACAAACACAACCCCTCCACCCTCTTCCACATAGACATTTCTTAACACAAGCCAAAGACCGTTCCAGAATAGACTTTTCCTTCCCAAAACTGTGATTGCATTTTTTGTTTCAGTCATTACTATTCAGAAAAGGAAAAAAGGAGAGGGTTCAGGGAAGGAACATCTCAACTGTTGCTTCAAGGAGATGATGTGCCAACATGCACACATGCACAAATGTGGTAGAGATTCCAACACTGCAGAGTGAAGAACACTGCTGACCCTCGGACTCAGCAGCAAGTCTCTCAGCAAGTTCTGCTCCCATCTGTGTGTCCTCTCCTCAGTATCACCCACTGTGCCTGTACAGTGATTGTCATTTTCATCAACAGCTTCTGAGCAGGGAACTTCACAATAAAGGATCAACTGTGCCTTCTTAAAATACTACCTTCTAGGACTTATTAGCACTTTATAAATATTAGTTGACAAGTCATTAATATGGATATCTTTCCAAGGTAAGTGGTGACTGTAACCTTCATTATTATTTTATACTTAAAAGATTAATGAAAACCACTTCACACCCACAAGGATAGCTATAACCATAAAGACAGACAATAGTAAATGTTGCAAAAATATACACAAACTGAGAACCCTTATATTTTGCCTGTGGGAATGTAAAATGGATCTAGCAATTCCACTCCGAGCTGGATGAAAACATATGTCCACATATAGCTTGTACACAAATGTTCATGGCAGGACTCTTCACAATTGTCAAAAAGTGAGAACAACTCAAGTGTCCATCACCAGATGAATTGATGAACAAATGTGGTCCATCCACACAATGCATTGCTAATCAGCCATAAAAAGAGTGAGTGTTGATACTTGTGACAACAAAAGTGAGCTTTGAAAATATCGTGCTAAATGAAAGAAATCACACAAAGATGGCCACACACTGTCTGATTCTGTTTACATGAAGTGCTGAGAATAGGGGCTAGAGCCAGGAGAACAGGGAGTGGCTGTGACTGGGTATGGGGTTTCTTTTTGGAATGACAACAATGTTCTGGAACTTAGATGGTGATGTCTGCACAACTTTGTGACTAGACTAAAAACCAAATATAAAATTTAAAAATTAAAAGATTAGCACTCTGAGATATTTGAGGCCCTAAACTAACAACAGTTATTAGTACCTATGAAACAGGTTTGCAGCTTAGAACAATGTCTTCATCCTCACCATCTCTTTGAACTCTAAAGAGATGTGCAGGAGGAGAGTGGCAGCGTGAGTACTATCGTTTTCTTCATTTTCTCTGGGTGCTGCTGGAGGGCACAGAGCCAGACCTCCATGGAACCCATGGGGTCCAGGAGCTGCCAGCCTTGTGCAGAAGCAGAGTCAGATGTGCTGGGACCTAAATTGTATGTCCCACCCACTACCACTTATAATATTCTTCCTAGAGAGAGAACTGGGTGGAGTGGGAGCTCCAAATGACTAGCATAGAATGCACTTGGGTTATTTATTATTTTAAATATCACTGAACATTCTTTGAGATGACATGTATATTTGTGTTTCTGTGTCTGTATTTGTGATTATTCACACATGTCCCCATTCATGAAGAAAATGTAGAGCCTATAGTAGAGTCTCCAAGCCTCTTCCTTGCATCCTTCTCTGTGAGCCCTGCTTTACAGGTACTTGACCCTGTGCCAGCCCTTCTGGAATACCCGACGACTTCCAGACCCAAACCTGATGAATCAGAGGGTCCTAATGGCCCCCTGGCACTTCTCCACACTTAACAAGTGCATATCTCCCCTTTCCCTCCTTTGCATTGTCCCCTGGAATACATGCTGGGAACCCAATCACAGCCAGCAAAAGCCAAAGCAGCAAAACATCTGCAATTTCTTCGTATATCTGCTATAATGTTTTAATGCAATAACCTTAGGAGTGGGATGATAAGGACAATACTACAACACAAGAAAATCCCTCTGTATCACACAGCTCAACAGCTCACATGCCATATGTAACTTTTTAAAAAATGGTATCTGCCTATTCTTATTCAATTCCAATCTAGCCATGCCAATCTAACGTTGGCGTCATCTTGACATTATAAGATTGTGCATGGAACTTTAATTGACAGCAATAAAGCTGTCTGCCCATATCCTAACATGGTGAGATACACAGACACCAGAAGCCTGATTTCCACGTTGGAGAAGGGGCCTCATTTGAATTCTCATTGCCGAAAAACCAAAGGATGAATTTAATGAATTGAAAATCACTTGAATGAACACTCTTTATGCTTAGTCAATGCATCCTTTTAAAAAGATTTTTTCCCTTCGTTGGACCATTCTTTCACATTTGACTGGCAATTTCTGCAGATTTAGTCATTCAGCCAATTTATTTTTGAGTAGCTCTTAAAAAATCAGCACACACTATTATATAGCAGAGGCCCCATTTGTGGAATTATTTACAGCCTAATTTAAAAATCAAAGCTTCCTTAAGACTGACAATTTTATTGGCTAACTTCAGCTCACCTCTAAGGCAAGGAAAACTTACACTTCTTAGTTCATTATCCTGGGCTGCTGCCATATCTTTCAGCTGTCAGGGTTGCCCATGGGACCCACTTCACAGGTTTAGCTTTTCCTCTTCCTGGCCTGGCTGCCCTCAGACTCTGTGAGTTTACAGAGGAGAATTTGAATTTAGGACCTAAAGAGAAAATGCAAATTATACAAAGTTCTAAAAAAAGAGAAAGGGTGGAGATTACTTGCGGATTTCAGGCTGTTAAAACCATGCCAAGCATTGTGTCTGTGTGTCTTTCTCTCCCTTTCCCATTCTCCATCCCTTTTTCTCCTCTGTTCTTTGTCCCTTATATGCTTTTTCTTTTCTTTCCTTGCTGTGTCTTCCAGTTGTCAAGGTGATTATTTTAAGCTATCTACTCCTTGAAATGTGGTGTTTGCTTTGGTACTGAATCATCAGGACTGATAATCTTTAGAGCTCAGATCTGCTTTTCGAAAACTGTCCCATCTCCACTTTACAGAAGTCCTGAAATACTAACCACAGAAGGACTTTAGGCAAGCAGCGGCAGTCCTTTAAAATTTGGTCAGAACTTGGGGATTTTCCAGGGCCAGTCTTTGATGTCAATTTCCAACATTTACAATGGTAGCTGGAAGCAGACCCTCTCCTCTCTAGAAGTGTCTTTCCTTGAGTTGAATAGCAAGCAACCAGGGTTGACATCAGCTACATGTTTACTCATATTTACCATATCTATTTTGCCACAAAGAGGGTTTTATGTAGGCAAGACTCCAAAATGGCTTTGGCAAAATTTAATCCCCTAGCAATTAGTTTCATTTCCTATAATCCATCCAGTCATTGAAAAATGAAAATTTCTATCTTAATAAAAGCACCACCACCATTTACCTTCCTTTGTTAAATGGAAACAAAGCACAATATAATTTGTAAAATACTGTAAGGAGAAAATAAAAATTCTTTAACTGTCTACACTGGCTCAACTAATTTTCACTTCAAATGCTTTTAATTCATTCTGGCTTTCACGATGAAGGATGTTCTGAAGTGAGGAAGAGGCAATTTGCATGCTCTTTTTACTATGCCAATTTACTAAATTAATTGCCAAAGCAGTAAAAGGAATGACATTTTGATGAAGACAAATTCAAAATGAATGTGAGGACATAAGATTAGAGTACCACTGCCGCACACCTCAAAACATGCAAAGAACACAAAGAGTTCCAGAGACACATTTGTGCATGTTGGCATCTGTACGTCTGTGTCTTTCATTACTATTACAATTTTTTTTAGATTACTTTGACTGATTATGCTATTACAGCTGTTCCTGCCTTTTTCCCCCTTTTGTCACCACCACCTTTTTCCCCCTGTGTCACCACCACCCAGCTGCACCTGTTCCCCTCTCTCAGTCAATCCCCATAACCATGTCCATGGGTTATGCATAAATGTTCTCTGGTTAATCCCTTCACCATTTTTTTCATTCATTCCCCCACTCCCCTGGTAGCTGTCAGTCTGTTTATCTCCATGTATCTATGCTTCCATTTCTACTTTGTTTGTTTGTTTATTGTGTTCATTGGAATCCAAACATAAGTGGAATCATATAGTATTTTCCTTCACTGACTGGCTTATTTCACTTAGCACATATTATCCAGGTCCATCATGCTGTTGCAAAATGTAAGAGTTTCTTCTTTTTCCCTGCCACATAGTATTCCATTGTGTAAATGTGTCATAGTTTTTAAATCCACTCATCTACTGATGGGCACTTAGGCTGTTTCCAGATCTTGGCTATTGTAAATAGCACTGCCATGAACATAGGGGTGCATCTATTTTTTTGTATTGGTGTTTCAGTATTCTTAAGATATATCTACAGAAGTGGTATCCATGGTCATAAGGAAGTTCCATTTTTAATTTTTGAGGTAACTCCATACTGCTTTCCACAGTGGCTGCAGCAGTCCGCATTCTTACCAACAGTGAATAAAAGTTTCCTTTTCTTCACATTCTTGCCAACACGTTTTTTGCTGATTTGTTGATGGTAGCTGTTCTGACAGATACAAGGTGATAACTCGTTGTAGTTTTAATTTGTATATCTGATGATTAGTAATGTTCAGCATTTTTCCATGTCTGTGGACATGTGCTGTGGACAGTATTTTTCTGGACTGCGGAGACTTTATTCAGTGCAGACTGAATAAGTGTCTATTCAGATCATTTTTTAAATTGGATTATTTGTCTTCCTGGAGTTAAGCTGTATTAGTTCTTTGTGTATTTTGGAAATTAAACCTTTATCGGATGCTTTATTTGAGAAAATGTTCTCCCATGGAGTGGGTTTCCTTTTCATCTTGTATTTTCTTTTCATCTTGCTGATAGTTTCTTTAGCTATACAGAAACTTTTTAGTTTGATATAGTCCCACTTGCTTATTTTTTCCTTTGTTTCTAATGCCCTGGGAGATACACTGGCCAAACTATTGCTTCATGAAATAGCTGAGATTTTACTGTATATGTTTTCTTCCAGGACTTTTATGGTTTTATGACTTACATTTAAGTCTCTTATCCATTTTGAGTTTATTCTTGTGTATGGTGGTCTAGTTTCATTTTTCTGTATGTACCTGTCCAGTTTTCCCAAGACCAATTATTGAAGAGACTGTCTTTGCTCCACTGTATGCTCTTGCCATCTTTGTTAAATATCAACTGACTATAAAGGAATGGGGTCTCTGTTCTGTTCCATTGATCTATATGTCTGTTCTTATGCCACTACCAGGCTGTTTTGATTACAGTGGCCTTGTAGTACAGTTTGATAGCAAATACTGTGATACTTCCACCTTTGTTCTTCTTTTGCAAGATTGCTGAGGCTATTTGGGATCTTTTTTGGCTACATATAAATGTTTGGAATATTTGTCCTTGTTCTCTGAAATATGCCATTGGTGTTTTAATAGGAATTACATTGATTCTATAGATCGCTTTAGGTAGTATGGACATTTTAATGATGCTAATTCTTCTAATCCATGAACATGGTATATGCTGCCACTTACTTGTTTCTTCCTCAACTTCTTTCTTCAGTGTCCTATTGTTTTCTGAGTACAGATCTTTCACCTCCATGGTTAAAATTTATTCCTAGGTACCTTATTTTTCTGTTGTTTTGCAATAGCAAATGGGATTTTTTTAAGTTTTAAGTTTTCTTCCTTTCTCTCTCTCCCTCTTTTTCTTGAGGGACTGGTTCTTTATTTGAAAAAGATACTTGTCAATTTTCAGTATCAAAATAGTTGCACTATTGGCTTCTCTTTCGCTGAATTGGCTCCCAAAGAGACCATACCAAAGGAGAGTACATTTTAAGCAAGTAAGCTGCAGGATGCAAACTTAACAGATCTCACAGAAACCTCACCAATAAGGGGGTACTGGGTAAGGAAAGAAACTTAAAGATCAGCACACTGCCAGCGCAGACTGTGGAGTATTCACAGCCAGACGGGGTGGCTAATGTGCCCCAATCCCAAAGAAGCAAAGTTCCAAAATAATATAAAATTTAAAAACAGTTTTGTACATAAACTATTCAAGATTTCTCCAGCACTAACTGATACAAAGCACAACGAGATGGCACTTTTAGACACAGCAGCTTCAGACCCAGAAAAGGGTGATGAGATGATTTCATATGGCTACATCGGTGGCAAAAACATAATTTTCTTTCTTTCAAGGAGGCAAATAATTGGTCACTTCAACCTAAGGGGCACATGATCAATTTTGTGAAACACTGAGAAGGGGGTAGAGATGGGACAAGGATTTGGTCTCAGAGAGGTATCACCATTTTACTTTGGTCACTTCTGATTTTTAAAAAAATTACCTCACAATACCTTAATGCTGATACCTGAACATCATTTTTTTTTCTCTTTGTCTAACTCCTCCTGGAATCACCTTTCTGGTTTGACTGGTACTCTGCACAAAGCAATGACTCCGCATAGTGGAGTCTTTCTCTGTGCTCTGTTTGGCTCTCAATAAGGCAGACCCATACACCTTTCCCTTCCCTATGCACAAGGCAGTACGGATTAAACTGAAAATTTACTTTCCAAAAGTGAGAAAGGGATTAAATTGCTGCTTGAGAACTGTGGAATTATTTGGAAAGTTTTACAAATGGTTACTACAACAACAACAAAAAAGGTAATTATAAAACATTCACATCACAACATACTTCTAAAGACACTGCACTGTGCTCACATTCCCTTAAATACTGTTCCCAAAGGTACTTAGCCTCTAGCCCAACTAGAATCTCTGGAAGAGGTAGAGACAGTTTGATGAAAAAGACTTTGGGTGGGGGTGGGGAGAAGCAAAAGAAGAAAGCAGCCTTCCAGTTAAAGATCAGTCCTCAGTTTAAAGGTCAACTTCTGGCAGGCTGGCCTCAGGTGGAATCAGGGTTAGAGGGAGGAGCAGCAGCAGGGCAGGAATGAGGTGCTCTACATCTCATTCAGGTCAAGCAGAGCCTAGTCCAGCATCCTTTGTGTACAGAAGTGTTTCTCTTTGGTGTATTTCAGTTTATCTTCCAAGTCATTGATTGTCTTTTCCAGCTTGGCTACCAATCTCTCAGGAAACTCAGCATGGTGTCTCTACCTCCTTGAGTTTATCATTAAGAAACTTTATTTCTTCCTCATATTTGTCTCCTTTTTGAGAATATTTTTCTTCAGCAGCACTCAGGCACTCCAGGGTTTGGTCCATCAGTCTGATCTGTTCATCTCTCTCTCAGGAATGGGACTCTGCCAGCTCAGCTCGTTCCTCTGTGCATTCCAAATCTCCCTCAACAATCACCAACTTATGAGCCACCTCTTTTTTAAAAAGATATTATTTACACCTCTTTAAAAAAAAAATGTTAGAGAAAGGGGAAGGGAGAAAGAGAGGGAGAGAAACAACATGTGGTTGCCTCTCTTGTGCATACCCTACTGGGGACCTGGCCTGCAACCTAGGCATGTGCCCTGACTAGGAATCAAATCACCAGCCCTTTGGTTCAAAAGGTGGCGCTCAATCCACTGAGCAACAACAGCCAGGACATTTGCCACCTCTTCATACTTCCTATCTGCTTCTTCTGCAATGAGCTTAGCTTTTTTGAGCTTGATTTCCTGGAGTTCCATCTTTCCTTCATCTTTTAAAGCTCAGTTTTCAACAACCTTCATACTTCTCTCATTTTCATCAGCAGCTTTCTCAGCTTCGTACAGCTTTTGCAAGGCAGTGGCCAGGCATGCCTGAGCACACTCCAGCTCCTCTTCAAACAGCTGGATCCTACAGTTCAAGAAGTCCCCCTCAGCCTCAGCCTGTTCCTGGGCCCACCTTTCTCCCTCCACTTCCTACTGGAAGCATTTGGTCCTTTCCTCTGCATCATTGGCCTATTGCTGCAGAATTTGGATCTTGCGTTTCACTGCTTTGATGGTGGTGATGCCAGCCACAGTGCCCGTCTAGTTTCTGCTCCTGCTGGGCTTCTGTGGCAGACCCTTCTGCGTGACATGGGCCCAGCTTCCACTCGGAGATGCACAGGACCCACGCCCACAGATAGGTTCTCTCATGGGTAATCAGATCTGCAATATACTTAGGCTGTTTTGAGAATGTGCTCTTTGCCTAAAACCCCCTCACCCTGCAAGTACCTTGCAGGGCCCAGTGTAAATGCCTGCCTATTCATTTGCTAATTTCCTTCTTCTGTGATGTAATGAGGGGCATTGGCTCCTTTGTTGTAACTGGGATAGTGAAGAATCCATCTTGGAATGTAAGGAGATATGATTAGAATAAAGGCCTGTGATGGCGGAGGCCACAGCTTTGGCTCCTCTGGAGAGAAAAGCCTTGCGGTTATCCTTATTCCTCCACCAGACTCGGTAGTCTGTGTGCATGTTTTAATTCATCTGTAATGACGTGGACACTGCTGGACGGTGTCCGCAACAGGCTTTCTGACTCTTTCTCTCGGTGCTGCAGCTGCTCCTCACCTTATTTCTGCCTACTTCTTAGTTCTCTTCCTCATAGCTCATTATTGGTGTATAAAAATGCCATCAATTTCTGGGTATTGATTTTGTATCCAGTTACTTGGCCAAATTCATTTATTAGGTCTAGTAGTTTTTTGGTGGAGGCCATAGGGTTTTCTATGTACAATATCATGTCATCTGCATATAATGATTTTTTTACTTCCTCCTTTACAATTTGGATGTCTTTTATTTCTTCTTGTCTGAGCACTGTGGCTAAGACTTCCACACTTTAATAAAAGTGGTGAAAGTGTACATCACTGTCTTGTTCCTGATCTTAAGGGAAATACTTTTAGATTTTGTCCATTGAGAATGATGTTAGTTGTAGGGTTTTTTTTTCCAGATTTTATTTATTTATTTTTAGAGAGAGGAGAAGGGAGGGTGAAAGAGAGGGAGAAAAACATCAATGTGTGGGTGCCTCTCACACACCCCTCACTGGGGACCTGGCCCACAACCCAGGCACGTGGCCTGACTGGGAATCAAACCAGCGACCATTAGGTTTGCAGGAAGGCACTCAATCCACTGAGTCACACCAGCCAGGGCTAGTTGTAGGTTTTCATACATGGCCTTTATTTTATTGAGGTATGATACCTTTATTCCCATTTTGATGAGAGGCTTTATGATAAAGTGCTGAGTTTTATCAAATGATTTTTCTGCATCTATTGATATAATCATGTGTTTTTTTGTCTTTCAATTTGTTTATGTGATGTATCACATTTATTGACTTGCATATATTGTACCAACCTTGCATCCATGGGATAAATCTCACTTGATCATGGTGTATGATCTTTTAAATGTATTGCTGGATCCAGTTTGCTAATATTTTTTTGAAGATTTTAGCATCTATGTTTGTCAGGGATATTGGCCTATAATTTTCTTTCATCCTTGTATCTTTATCTGGTTTTGGAATTATGATAATACTAGCTAATACTACCCTCATAAAAAGATCTTGGAAGTCTGCCTTCCTCTTGAATTTTTTGGAATAGTTTAAGAAATATAGGTGTTAATTCTTTGAATGACTGGTATAATTCACCTGTGAAGTCCAGGACTTTTATGTACTGAGAGTTTTTTTTATTACTCCTTCTATTTCGTCAGTTGATCAATATTCATCTGTTCAGGTTTTTTGATTCTTCCTGACTCACTTTTGGAAGATTGTAAGTTTCTAGAAATTTATCCATTTCACCCAGGTTTTCCAATTTCTTGTCATATAATTGTTCATAGTAATTTCTTATAATTGCTTGCATTTCTGTCATATCCATTGTTACTTCATCTCTTTCGTTTCTGATTCTATTTATTTGGGTCCTCTCTTTTTTTGATAAGTCTATTTAAAGGCTCATCAATTTTGTTTATCTTTTCAAAGAATCAGCTCCTGGTTTCATTGATCATGTGTACTGTTTTTTTAGTCTCTATGTCATTAATTGCCACTCTGATCTTGATTATTTCCTTCATTCTACTTGCTCTGGGCTTTGTTTGTTGTGTTTTTCTAGTCCTTTTAGGTGTAGGGTTAGAGTACACCTAATTGAGATTTTTCTTGCCTCTTGAAGAAGGCGTGTAGTGCTATGACTTTCCCTCTCAAGACTGCTTTTTTTGTGCTCCACAGATTTTGGGTCACTGTATGTTCAGTTTCAATTGTTTCCAGGTATTCACTGATCTCCTCCTTGATCTCCTTGATAACCCATTCATTATTTAATAATATGCTATTTAGTCTCCAAATATTTGAGTATTTTTGAGTGTTTTTATTAAGGTGGGTTTCTAACTTTATGCCACTGTGATCTGAAAAAATCCTTGACATAGTTTCTATCTTCTTGAATTTAACTTGTTTTGTGACCCAACATGTGGTCTGTCTTTGAGAATAATTTATGTGTACTTGAGAAGAATGTATATTCTGCTGATTTGGGATGAAGTATTCTGTAAATATCAATTAAATCCACTTGATCTAGTGTGTCATTTGATGTCACTATTTCCTTGTTGATTTGTGGTCTCGATGATCTACCCAATTATGACAGTGGGGTGTTATAAGCCCCTATTATGAGTATTGCAGTCGATCTCTTCCTCAATGTCCACCAAGATTTTCTTTATTTATTTAGGTCTTACTGTATGGGATGCATGTATGTTTACAAGGATTATATCCTCTTGTTGATCAATCCTTTTAGTATTATGTAGTGACCCTCTTTGTTTCTTTTTTATGGACTTTGTTTTGAAGTCGATTTTGTCAGATATACGTATTGCTACTCCATTTTTTTTCATTTCCATTTGCATGGAGTATTTTCATCCATCCCTGTATTCTCAGCCTGTGGAAATATTTCATTCTCATGTGAGCCCCCTGTAGACAGCATATATATGGGTCATGTTTTCTTAATCATTCAGCTATTCTACATCTTTTGATTAGAGCATTTACTCCATTTACATTTATGGTTATTATATATAGGTACTTATTCACAGACATTTTAAAATAATGATAATAATTCTTCTTCTTCTTCTTCTTCTTCTTCTTCTTCTTCTTCTTCTTCTTCTTCTTCTTCTTCATGAACATCCTTTAACATTTCTTGCAGTGCTGGTTTGATGGTAATGAACTCTTTTAGTCTTTTTTATTTTCATCTGGGAAACTCTTTATTTGGCTTTCAATTTTAAAAAACAGTCTTGCTGTGTATAGCAACCTAGGTTGCATGTTCTTTTAGACTGTAGTGTTTCTTTTCTTTTTTGTTTAATTCTCTTATTGTTGTTCAATTACAGTTGCATTTTCTTCCCACCCTTCCCCTCACCCCCTCCAAACCGCCCTCCCTCCCTTGCTTCCACCCTCCCCCTGGGTTTCGTCCATGTGTCCTTTATAGTAGTCTCTGAAAAACCTTCTCCCCACTGTCCCGTCCCCCCCCCATGCCTATTGTTAGATTGTTTTTAATTTCAATGACTCTGGTTATATTTTGTTTGCTTTTTTTCTTTTCTTGATTATGTTCCAGTTAAAAGTGAGATCATATGGTATATATCCCCCACTGCCTGGCTTATTTCACTTAGCATAATGCTCTCCAGTTCCATCCATGCTGTTGCAAAGGGTATAAGCTCCTTCTTTCTCCCAACTGCATAGAATTCCATTGTGTAAATGTATCATAGTTTTTTGATTCACTCATTTGCTGGTGGGCACTTATGTTGCTTCCCACACTTGGCTATTGTGAATTGTGCTTCTATGAACATTGCGGTACATAGGTTCTTTTGGATTGGTGTTTCAAGGTTCTTAGGATATAATCCCAGCAGTGGAATTGCTAGGTCAAAAGGCAGTTGCATTTTTAGTTTTCTGAGGAAATTCCATACTGTTTTCCACAGTGGCTGCACCAGTCTGCAATCCCTCCAACAGTGCACTAGGTTTCCCTTTTCTCCACATCCTCTCCAACACTTGATTGTTGATTTGTTTATGTCAGCCATTCTGACTGATGATAGGTGGTATCTCATAGCTGTTTTTTAAATTTTATTTTAATTGTTGTTCTTGTACAGTTTTCTGTCTTTTACTCCCAACCCAGCCCACTGCCCCAGCCCTCCCCACCTCCTTCCAATTTCCACCCCCCTAGTTTTTGTCCATGTGTCCTTTATATTTGTTGCTCTAAATCCTTCCCCTTTTCCTCTGAAATTCCCTCCCATCTCCTCTCTGGTGACTGTCAGTCTGTTCTCAATTTCAGTGTCTTTGGTTATACTATGCTTGTTTGTTTGTTTTGTTGATTAGGTTCCTGTTAAAGGTGAGATCATATGGTATTTGTCTTTCACCAGCTGGCTTGTTTTGCTTAGCATAATGCTCTCCAGTTCCACCCATGCTGTTGCAAAGGGTAGGAGCTCCTTCTTTCTTTCTGTTGCATAGAATTCCATTGTGTAAATGTACCATAGTTTTTTGATCCATTCATTTACTGATGGGCACCTACATTGTTTTTTTCAATTTGCATCTCTCTGATGGCTAGTGATGCTGAGCATCTTTTCATGTGTCTCTGGACACTCTGTATGTCCTCCTTGGAGAAGTGTCTGTTCAAGTATTTTGCCCATTTTTTAATTTTTTTTTTTTTTTTTTGTCTTCCTGGAGTGGAGTTGTGTGAGTTCTTTATATATTTTTGAGATCAAACCCTTGCCCAAGGTACCACTGGCATATATGTTTTCCCAAGTAGTTGGTTCTCTTTTCATTTTAATGCTGTTTTCTTTAGCTGTGCAGAAGCTTTTTACTTTGATGAGATCCCATTT
>PVKU01015951.1:6015-16478 GCA_004027475.1 Anoura caudifer | reverse complement strand
TCATTTTTTTGAATTCTTGTTTCTTCCTTGTTTTTTGTTTGGTTGTTTCTTCCTTCTGGTCCACTCCATTGATTTGAGTCCCAGTTTTCCTCCCATCTCTGTTGGTTCCCCATGCATTTTTCTTCATTTCACTTATTGTAGCCTTCATTTTTTCATCTAATTTGTGAGCAAAATCAACCAATTCTGTAAGCATCCTGATTACCAGGGTTTTGAATTGTGCATCTGATACGATGGCAATCTCTTCATCGCTTAGATAAATTGGCTCTGGGGCTTTGATTTGTTCTCCGGTTTGAGCCATTTTCATTTCTGGGGTTTTTTGTTTGTTTGTTTGTTTGTTTTGTCTAGTTGCGGCTGTTACATAGTGAGGGGTGGAGCCTCAGGTGTTCCCCAGGGCGGGACAGCCCAGTCGCTGCGTAGGGACGCTGTATGTGGGGGCAGGGTCTGAGAGGAGATAATGGCAGTTGCTTTACTCACTCTCAGATTCCAGTTCCTTTCACCGCTTCCCCTTTGCCTGGATTATCTGCGCATGAATGTGGGACCACCTGGTCAGCCAGCCGCCTTTTGCGGCCTCACTGGTTCTGCACAGTTGCCGCCCCATGCCCAGGGTGTGCACCTGGGGGTTGCCAGCTACTGCTGCCTGCCTGCCCGGTCAGCACCTCTGCTTTTTCCTGCCGCGACTCCGCCCCTCTTACTGGTCTGGATGAATCGTTGTTGGAATTCCAAACAGTTTGTTTTCTGAGTTCTGGTTGTTTTCTTGTTTCTAAATCTTTGTTGTCCTTAATTTTGGTTGTGAGAAGAGGCACAGTGCGTCTGCCTATGCCTCCATCTTGGCCGGAAGTCACCCAGCAAGGCTTTCTATCAAGATAGAAGGCCAAATAAGGGATTCCCAGACAAAAGAAGTCTAAAAGAATATACCTCTACCAAACCAGTTCTGCAAGAGATACTAAAGGGACTGCTTTAAGGAAAGGAAAGAAAAGAGAGAAAGAGGGAAAGGAACACAGGTACAAAAATGGCAATGAATAAGTACCTATCAATAATAACCTTAAACATAAATGGATTAAATGCTCCAATCAAAATGCATAGAGTAGCTGAATGGATAAGAAAGCATGACCCACACATATGCTGCCTACAAGAGACCTATCTCAGGACAAAAGACCTACACAGACTCAAAGTGAAGGGATGGAAACAAAGTTTCCAAGCAAATGGACAGGAAAAAAACCTGGGATAGCAATACTCATATCAGACAAAATAGACTTCAAAAGAAGAGCCATAAAGAGAGACCCAGAAGGTCACTTCATAATACTCATGGGAAGAATCCACCAAGAAGACATAAACATTGTAGACATTTATGCACCCAACATAGGAGCACCCAAATACATAAAGAAAATCTTAGAGGACTTGGAGAAAGATATTGACAGCAACACAATTATAGCAGGGGATTTTAACACCCCACTGTCAAAAATGGACAGATCTTCCAAACAAAATATCAACAAAGATATTGTAGCATTGAACAACACTCTAGATGAAATGGACTTAACTGATATATATATAGAGCCCTTCATCCCAAAGAAACTAAATGCACATTCTTTTCAAATGCACATGGAACATTCTCAAAGATAGACCACATGATAGGACACAAAACAAGCCTCAACAAATTCAAGAAAATTGAAATCATACCAAGCATTTTCTCTGACCACAAGGAACTGAAACTAGAAACCAACCCCAAGGAGAAAAACCCCAAAATCCTCAAAATCATGGAGATTGAATAGCATGTTATTAAACAATGAATTGGGTCAAGAATGAAATTAGAGAGGAAATCAAAAAGTATCTGGAAACAAACGAAAATGAACTCACAACAACCCAAAACTTATGGGACACAGTGAAGGCAGTCCTCAGAGGGAAGTTCATAGTGATACATGCCTACCTAAAAAAGATAGAAACATTTCAAACAAACAACTTAACCCTACACCTACAAGAACTCAAGGAACAACAACAAAGACAGCCCAGAGCAAGTAGAAGGAAGGAAATAACCAAGATCAGAGCAGAATTAAATGACATAGAGACTAAAAGCACAATTCTAAGAATCAATGAATCCAGGAGCTGGTTCTTTGAAAAGATAAACAAAATTGACAAGCCTTTAAGCAGGCTCATCAAGAAAAAAAGAGGGAGGACCCAAATAAACACAATCAGAAATGAAAGAGGAGAGATTACAACTGACACCACAGAAATACAAAGGATTGTAAGAAATTACTATGAGGAACTATATGCCAAGAAATTTGAAAACCTAGGTGAAATGGACAAGTTTCTAGAAAAATATAATCTCCCAAAACTTAATGAAGAAGAAGCAGAAAGCCTGAACAGACCAATAACAGCAGATGAAATTGAAGCAGTAATCAAAAAATTCCCAACATACAAAAGCCCTGGACCAGAGGGTTTCACAGGAGAATTTTACAAAGCATTTAAGGAAGATCTAACCCCTATCCTTCACAGACTATTCCAAAAAATCCAAAGTGATGGAAAACTCCCAAACTCTTTTTATGAAGCCAGCATCATCCTAATCCCCAAACCAGATAAAGACATAACAAAGAAAGAAAACTTCAGGCCAACATCGCTGATGAACATAGATGCTAAAATTCTCAACAAAATATTGGCAAACCGCATCCAACAATACATTAAAAAGATCATACACCATGACCAAGTGGGATTCATCCCAGGGATGCAAGGATGGTTCAACATTTGCAAATCAGTAAATGTAATACATCACATAAACAAAAGCAAAGACAAAAATCACATGATCATATCAATAGATGCGGAAAAAGCATTTGATAAGGTATAGCACCCATTTATGATAAAAACACTCAGCAAAGCAGGAATTGAGGGACCATTCCTCCACATAATAAAGGCCATATATGAGAGACCTACAGCCAACATCATACTCAATGGGCAAAAATTAAAATCTTTTCCACTAAGATCAGGAACAAGACAAGGGTGTCCACTTTCACCCCTTCTATTCAATATAGTATTGGAAGTATTAGCCAAAGTGATTAGACAAGAAAAGGAAATAAAAGGCATCCAAATTGGAAGAGAGGAAACAAAACTATCATTGTTTGCAGATGACAGGATAGTGTACACAGAAAATCCTATAGACTCGGCTAAAAAGCTGGTTGACCTAATAAATGAATTTGGCCAAACAGCCAGTTACGAAGTCAATATCTAGAAATCAAAGGCATTTTTGTATACCAACAATGAAAGACCAGAAGCAGAAGTCAAGGAAAAAATCCCATTTGATACAGCAAAAAGAAAAATAAAATACCTAGGAATAAACCTAACCAAGGAAGTAAAAAATCTGTACTCAGAAAACTACACAACACTGAAGAAAGAAATCAAGGAAGACACAAACAAATGGAAACACATACCATGTTCGTGGATTGGAAGAATTAACATCATTAAAATGTCCATACTACCCAAAGCAATTTACAGATTCAGTGCAATACCTATCAAATTACCAATGGCATATTTCACAGATATAGAACAAATGCTTCAAAAATTTACATGGAATCATAAATGACATGGAATAGCTGAAGCAATTTTGAGAAAGAACAGCAAAGTGGGATGGATCACAATACCTGACACCAAACTGTATTACAAGGCCACTGTAATCAAAACAGCCTGGTACTGGCACAAAAACAGTCACATGGACCAGTGGAATAGAACAGAGAGCCCAGAAATAAACCCAAGTCTCTATGGTCAATTATTTTCAACAAAGGAGGCAGCAACATAAAATGGAATAAAAGTAACCTCTTCAACAAGTGGTGTTGGGTTAACTGGACAGCTATGTGCAAAAAAAATGGAACTCAAACACCAACTTACACCATACACAAAAATAAATTCAAGGTAGATAAAAGATTTAGATATAAGCCTTAACACCATTAAAGTCCTAGAGGAGAACAAAGGCAGGAAAATCTCAGACGTTTTATGCAGCAACATTTTTACTGATATGTCTCCTAAAGCAAGGGACATAAAGGAAAGAATAAACAAATGGGATCTCATCAAAATAAAAGCTCTGCATGGCTAAAGAAAACTGTATTAAAATAAAAAGAGAACCAACTGTATGGGAAAACATACTTGCCAATGATACCTCAGACAAGGGTTTAATCTCCAAAATATATAAAGAACTTACACGACTCCACTCTAAGAAGACAAGAAACCCAATTAAAAAATGGGCAAAGGACTTGAACAGATACTTCCCCGAGGAAGACATACAGAGGATCCAGAGATACATGAAAAGATGCTCAATATCACTAGCTATCAGAGAGATGCAAATGAAAACCACAATGAGATACCACTTCATACCAGTCAAAATGGCCATCATAAACAAAGCAGCAAACAACAAAGCAGCAAACAACAAGAGGTTGTGGAGAAAAGGGGACCCTAGTGCACTGTTGGTGGGATTGCAGACTTGTACAACCACTATGGAAAGCAGTATGGAGTTTTCTAAGAAAACTAAAAATGGATCTACCTTTTGACCCAGCAATTCCACTGCTATGATTATATCCTAGGAACCCTGAAATACCAATCCAAAAGAACCTATGCACCCCTATGTTCATAGCAGCACAATTTACAATAGCCAAGTGTTGGAAGCAACCTACGTGCCCATCAGTAAATGAATGGATTGAGAAACTGTGGTACATTTACACAATGGAATTCTATGCAGCAGAAAGAAAGAAGGAGCTCCTACCCTTTGCGAGAGCATGGATGGAACTGGAGAGCATTATGCTAAGTGAAATAAGCCAGGAGGTGAAAGACAAATACCATATGATCTCACCTTTAACAGGAACCTAATCAACAAAACAAATAAACAAGCATAATATAACCAAAGACACTAAAATTGAGAACAGGCTGACAGTCACCAGAGGGAAGAGGGGAGGGAATTCCAGGGGAAAGGGGGAAGGGTTTAGAGCAGCAAGTATAAAAGACACATGGACAAAAACTAGGGGGGTGGAAATGGGAGGGAGGTAGGGAGGGCTGGGGCAGTGGGCTGGGATGGGAGTAGAAGACAGAAAACTGTACAGGAACAACAATTAAAATAAAATAAAATAATTTTTTTTAAAGTTGGATAAAAAAAAAAGAAGGAGGCAGGGGAAGATACATGTTAACTCCTGCACAACCAAAAGAAGGATAACAAGAAATTTAAAAACAAAAAATATCCAGAACTGCGAGAAAATCAAACTGTATAGAATTCCAACAACCAAGGAGTTAAAGAAGAAACATTCATTCACACTGGTAGAAGGGGCTGAGACAGTCAGCCAGGGCAGAGAGGACTCATGGCAAAGCAGCTGCTGAAGGACCAGGCTGTCCCATATTTGGGTGTGGCTAAACCGGGAGGAACAACTTGGAAGTGAAACAGATCTTGCAGCCCAGGGTGCCAATGCAGGGAAATAAAGTCTCAAAATCTCTGACTGTAAAAACCTGTAGGGGTTGTGTTTCTGGGAAAAACTCCCAGCCTCACAGGAAACTTCACTGAAGAGACCCACAGGGTCCTAGAATGTATATAAACCCACCCACCCACCCAGGAATCAGTAACAGAAGGGCCCAATTTACTTGTGGGTAGCAAGGTAAGTGACTGAAAACCAACAGAGAGCTGAGGAAGTGGCATTGTTCCCTCTCTTACCTTTCCCCCACATACAGCATCACAATGCATCAACGTGGGTTGCCCTACTCTGGTGAATACCTACAGCTCCACCCCTTACAAGGTAACAACTGTGCTGAGACAAATATATATATATATATATATATATATATATATATATATATATATATATATAGCCAACATGGAAGACCATATCAGAGCTCCAAAAATAGCTCTAGCTGGTGTGGCTCAGTAAATTGAGTGCCAGACAGTGAACCAAAGGATCACAGGTCCAATTCCCAGTCAGGGTACATGCCTGAGTTACCAGCTGGGTTCCCGGCATGGGGCATGCAAGAGGCAATCACACATTGATGTATTCTTCCTTCTCCTTCCCTTCCTTTCTCTCTAAAAATAAAAATATATAATCTTTTTGTAAAAATCTCCAAAAATAGAACTAAGTGATGAAGAGATAGCCAACTTATCAGATGCAGAGTTCAAAACACTGGTAATCAGGATGCTCACAGAAATGGTTGAGTATGATCACAAAATAGAGAAAGAAGTGAAGGCTATGAAAAGTGAATTAAAGGAAAACATACATGGAACCAACAGTGAAGGGAAGGAAACCAGTTTCAAATAAACAATTTGGAACCAAAGGAAGAAATTAAACATTCAGCCAGAACAGAGTGAAGAAACAAGAATTTTTTTTTTTTTAAAGGAGAAGAGACTTAGGAACCTCTGGGACAACTTCAAATATTCCAACATCTGAATCACATAGGGGTGCCAGAAGGGGAAGAGGAAGAGCAAGAAATTCAAAACTTATTTGAAAAAATAATGGAGAGCTTCCCCAATCTGGCAAAGGAAATAGACTTCAAGGAAGCCCAGGAAGCTCAGAGAGTCCCAAAGAAGTTGGACCCAAGGAGGAACACACCAAGGCACAGCATAATTACATTACCCAAGATTAAAGATAAGGAGAGAATCTTAAAAGGAGCAAGAGGAAAGGAGACAGTTACCTACAAAGGAGTGCCCATAGGCTATCAGCTTATTTCTCAAAAGAAACCTTGCAGGCAAGAAGGAGCCAGAAAGCAGTATTCAAAGTCATGAAAGGCAAGAACCTACATTCAAGATGACTCTATCTGGCAAAGCTATCATTTAGAGTGGAAGGGCAGATAAAGATAAAGCTTCCCAGCTAAAGTTAAGTTAAAGGAGTTCATCATCACCAAACTGTTATTATATGAAAAGTTAAAGGAACTTATCTAAGAAAAAGAAGGTCAAAAATATGAACAGTGAAATGACAAGAAACTCACAACTAACAACAACTGAACCTAAAAAAAAAAAACACAAACTAAGCAAACATCTAGAACATGAACAGAATCACAGAAATGAAGATCACATGGAGGGTTATCAGTGGGGAGGGGAAGGGAGAGGATGGGGAGAAGGCACAAGGAATAAGAAGCATAATTGGTAGGCACAAAATAGACAGGGGGAGGTTAAGAATAGTTTGGGAAATGGAGAAGCCAAAGAACTTATATGTACAACCCATGGACTTGAACTAAGAATGGGGAGGGACTACTGGTGGGAGGGGGAATGCTGGGTGGAGAGGGATAAAGGAGAGAAAAATATGGGACAACTGGAATAGCATAATCAATAAAACATACTAAAAATATAAATAAATAAGTCCTCAGGTAAAAAACAAAGAAAAAATACATGAGGTTAACAGAGGATTAGACAAAGGCAGAAAAAAAGATTAATAAACTAAAACACATAACAATAGAAGCAATCCAAAATGAAATAAAAACATTTTTAAAAGAAAAAATGAACAAAAGCATTAGTGAACCATGAAGACAACCTCAAGTGGGCAAATACATATAATGTACTTGATATCTTTGAAAGGATGGGGAGGCAACAAATATTTGAAGAAGTAATAGGTGAAATATTTCAAATTTGATGAAAACTTTAAGCCCATTTGTGGGAAGAGGTAAGCACAGAGGGAGTACCATGAAAGCCTCAAGTGAGAGTACAAAGCAGGGGGCCTTTGCCTGCCCACCCCCAAATGCCATCTTTGCAACAGATGTGAATCTTTGCACCTAATATTGTCCTTACCGGGTCCAACTTCTGGTATTTTGGGTCTCAGCTGAAAAAGGAACCTTCAGTCTACTTCAGTCTCACCATTACCCTAGTGTACTTGTAACCTCTACCATATCATTCATTCAACTGTGTCTCCAGCAAACAGGTGTTTGTGAAATCCTCCCTGCAAGTGAAGAACTTAGGAAACTGGCTTCAATGAAACTCTCACAGTGGCATCCACATGCACCAGGTATATCCGGACATGACCACTGTGGGCACTGTCATTCAGTGCTATCATGACATGGGTGTCCAGCACCATGCCCAGGGCCACTCAATTCAAATCATGAAGGTGGAAGATATCATGGCCAGCAGGTGCTACCTACAATGGTCAAGCAGTTCCACAACTCCAAAACCAAGTTCCCACTGCCTCACTGGGTTTTGCATTACTGGCAAAAGCCAAGCTTCACCATCAAAAGACTCAATGTCTTCTTTTAAACACAGGGCCCACCCCATATCCAGGTCTGCCAAATTAAAGTCCTTGGAGGGAAAAAAATCCAAGAAATTCAATGAACCCCTGAAGAAGAACATGAAGAAAACCAAGGCACATCATAATCAAATTGCTTAAAATCAGTGATAAAGAAAAAATGTGAAAAACAGCCAAAGGGGAGAAATATAGACACATTATGAACAGAGGAATAAAGATGAAGACAGCAAACTTCTAATTAGAAATGAAATAAGCTAGAAAATAGTGTAACAACATCTTTAAAGTGCTGATATGGGTTAAAGCACTGACAATAGATATAAAAATGAAGATGAAATAAAGACCTTTTCTAGGCATCAAAAACTGAAAGAATTAATCACCACTAGTAGACCTACACTAAAAGAAATGGCAAACAGAATGGACAGAATGAACATTTTCATTCAAACAGAATGAAAATGGTACCAGAAGGAAACCTGGATGTACACGAAGGAAGAAAGGACAATGGAAACAGAAACTACAGAGGTAAACACAGAGAATCTTTTTTAAAATTAAATCTCTTTAAAAGATAATTGTTTAAAGCAAAAATAATAGCAACATATTATAGCTTTTTTAACATATGTGAAAGAGAAATGTATGACAACAATATCATAAAGGCCAAGAGAGGAAAGAAGAAATGAAAACAAAAATACTGTTGGGTCAGATAAGATGGTGGCATAAGTAAATGCAGCACTCATCCTCCTACAACCACCAAAATTATAGCTAAACAACACAACAACCATCATTCAGAACTGCCTGAAATCTAGCTGAATGGAATCCTACAACTAAATATTTTTAAAAAGAAGCCACATCAAGACTGGTAAGAGGGGCAGAGATACAGATTAGGTTGGTCCCATACCCAAGTGTGGTAGATAAAAACAAGCAGGAATATCCCAGCTACAGAGGTCCCCCATGAGTAGCGAAGGGTCCCAGCCCAGGTTCCTAGCCTAGGGTTCCAGTGCTAGGAAGAGAAGTCCCCACAACTTCTGTCTGTGAAAACCAGTAGGGATTGTGGCTGAGTGAGACAGAGGGTTTCTGGAGCCCCACGCAGTTCCTTCTAAAGGGTCCATGCACAGACTTACTTGGACTCACTGCCTCTGAGCTCCAGTGTTGGAGCCGCAGCTTGGAAGAAACCAGGGGCACCAGGGGTGAAATGGAGTTGTCTGTCATAAGGGCGAGAGTTGGGAGGACACCTTTCTGACAGACAAAAGTGCTGGCAGAGGCCATTGTTCCTTTTCTGAGACCACACCCACCACAAAGATGACATGTAGGTGCCATATCTGAGTTTTCGTCAACCTAGCCCACACTGTTTACCCTACTCTGGTGATTCCCTGAGAGCCTGCCCCACCTAACTTATGGGCCTATCCAAGCCATATCCAACAGCTTTTCCATACAACTGGGCTCTCTTGTTCCATGCTTTGAAAATTTCCTAAAATCTCTCAAACAAGCAGCATCTGGCCTTTGCATACCCACTACAACTTGCTAAGTGGCCCCAGGCCCTACACTAGCATAGCCCTCCTTGGTTCATGGGTAGTCTCTCCTGGGTATCTCCAAGCCAAGCACAAGTAGCAGCCATCTGCAGATTGCTCTGAAGATCATGCTGGATGGCCCCAGGCAGGGCATAGGTGATGGCTGACATCGCACTTCCTTGAAGGCCCCAGAGTCAGTGTACCCAGTGGACAGCTTCACATCATGCTGCATTACAATTCTACCACCTCTGTAAGCAATACACTCAAATAGTGAACTCACTGAGCACCAAAGCCCCACTGAAGCAAGTTCTGCTCCCTAGGGTCAACCACTGTATAGCAGCTCCTCCACTGTAGTCACAGCTGGTCCCCCCAGCCAATAGGCTCTGAGGGGCAATCCCTCCTAGTGACACCAACAGCAATTAAGGCTTAACTGCAACAGGACAATGGGCACAAGCTACAAAGGGATGCACCTGTAACGCCCAGCTCAAGTGACTGGGGAGGCTGTGCCACTGTGCCCTACAGGATACCTACTACACAAGGCCACTATACAAAGCCCAAGAGATATACCAGCCCTGCCTAATACACAGAAACACACATAGGGAAGCCACCAAAATGCAGAGACAAAGAATCTGGTCCCAAATGAAAAAAAAAAAAAAAAAAAAAAAAAAAAAAAAAAAAAAAAAAAAAAAAAAAAAAAAAAAAAAAAAAAAAAAAAAAAAAAAAAAAAAAAAAAAAAAAAAAAAAAAAAAAAAAAAAAAAAAAAAAAAAAAAAAAAAAAAAAAAA
>PVKU01015950.1:0-16415 GCA_004027475.1 Anoura caudifer | reverse complement strand
AACATGGCAGTATATTTTGTCTAAAAACATTATTCTGCTTTTGAATTTAGGTATTTATGATCCTTCACCTAGGATCCTTCACATGCTCCTGTAAAGTGTTCAAAATACATATGAGCCATAAAGTATGGCCTGCCCAGTCCTTCACGGAGAAGACCTGTAAGTGTTACAATGTATTCCCAAACTCCCCATTCATATTATACAACAATCAGAGTTTTAATCTCAAGACCTTCACCAATCACTGAAATAAAAAGGAAACTTTAGAACATTTTCATTTTAGATGCAGGAACAAGAATTCTAAATAAAATATTGGCAGACAGGCTAGCTGACAATCCAGTTGGTGGAGCTCTGAAAGGGATACGTGAAAGGAAGAGGTCAGTAGAAAGACGTTAAAGAGAAGCCATCCTCACGACATTAACTGGACCACAGCAGGCCCTGGGGAGTTGATCCAATCAGGAAATAAAAGATGAGGCTGCAGAAAGCTAGGCAGCTGGGCTAACAAAATTGTAGATAGTAGTGGGGAAGAGAAGGGAATTTGAAAGCCAAATACTGGCATACCTTTAAGTCAGCATCTGCTTTCCTATATGGAAATTGAAAGCTGGATAAGATAGCTAAGTATAAAAATGAACTGATGGTATTTAAGACATAACATGGGGAAGTTTTCGTCCTCAGGAGACCTGAGATCTAGTCCAGTCTCCCTGGCTTCATTCAGAGGACATATTGTCACTCTGGTCCCTGACACCCCGTTCCTCATCACATAGCTTCTGCAAAATGCACAGACAGACAGTGGGTTCATATGTGCACATGATGGGGAATTCTAAAAGGCAGCTTGGACACTGACTGACACCCTAGTCCCTGGTTTAGGGCCAGTCACCAGGAGTGGAGGGCTCAGAACACACATCCTAGGTTTGCCTGAGAACTGGGGAGGGGAAAAAAGGCGGGGTGGACCCAGCAAGATGAGCATTCAACATGCCTTCTGAACCAGAAATCTTCCCTGTTGCACTTATTCATTGGAAAATGACTCCAGTTTAATGGCAATGATGATTTAGTATCCATCCCATTTATTTACCTTCCAAAAAATTCTGGGAGGTAGATAGGGGCAGGTGCTGTGATCCAGTGTAACAGAGGTGAAAGTCAAGATCAGGCAGGCTAAGACCATGCAGCCAGTTAGTGTTGGGTTAGAACGCGGGTCCCTTCACCCCCAGTCAGTGGGGTTTCCTCTACAGTGTTTGTACCTAGCACCGCACATACATGAGCATGTCGGACTCGTCTCTGATGTATGGGAAAGAGATGCACCGGGGTGTCCGCCTGCTCCGTGTGATGAGAATACCGGCTCCCGAGTGGAGGTCTGTAAAGGGCTTTCTTCCTTCCTGGCACCATCTCCCCTGCTCCCTCTGATGGGACGACTCTTCAAGCAGCCCTGCCACACTGCAAGGCTGGCGTCGTTTACAGTTCTAGCCATTTTGTTGCCCTTTTCATTGCAAGAGCAAGGGCCAGAGAAGCGCTGCATTTTGTGTGTATCTGTGTCACAGGCAGCCTTTTGTTTCAGACTGATACTAAGAGCCTTGTGATTCTGCCGAGCATGTCACCTAGGCCGGTGCTCTCAGGGCTGTTTGCTGTTGGAACTCCGGAGCAGAGAGGCACTGGGCTGGGCTGGGCCTGGCTGCGGGGGTGGGGAGACCTGGGGCGGTTGCTTGGCCCGCTCCCAGCCCAGTGCCCCTCTTTTATGGGAGGTCAGGAACCGAGGAGCGGGGGCTGTGCACATCTGCTTGGGGTGCTATTTTCACATTGTTCCTTCTCCTCTGAAGGTTCAGTTTCCAGTTTAATTTGCAAGCTAATGATGGTAAATTATCATTATTAATTGAGGAGTGCTACAGCGCTTTGACTACAAAGCACTACATGTAATTTCTAAGGCAGTTAATTTCTGATCTAACTTTGAAGACTAATTGAGGGGAGAGACAATTATAATAATAATAGTTTGGGGGTTTTGTTTTCTTTTAGTGGTTTGGACTAAGGCCTTCCCTTGGTCTGAACACTGTCTTAGAGAAACATCTCATAGAGTCTCTGGTTTTGTACTCTATTAAACAAGCAAACAAACAAACAAACAAACTCTACTTTTGCCAGAGGCATCCCTGGAGGAAGAGGGCCTTGGGAGAGATCTGTGTGTCTTTATTGCCCAGTGGGTAACATAGGAAAGTGAGTAAGCAGTTATTATCTTGGAACATATGGGCTGTGGTGGGGTGGTCCCCAGGGAGCTACAAGATCACAGGGTGGGGGGTCTAGCAGGAGGTGAGAACTGCTAAAGGACCAGCAGGACTTCTCCAGGTCGATGTGGGGGCAGTTGGAGTAAGAAAGCCAATCTGGGCGGGAGTGAGTAACAGAGGGGTGTGTGTGTGTGTGTGCAAGCAAGAGGGGGGGAGAAAATATGCGTTTGAAGAACCCCAAGTAGAGTGTGCTTGAAAGGGTATCAAGAGATATAATTAAGAGGCCAGGGAGCTTTTATTTAAGGAAGATAAATTGAACACATGCATTAGGTCTCTCCTGGCCAGAACTCTGTTAAGGGGTGATAATGCAGTTCTTATAAATACAGAAGCCATAAGGACAAACAGAACAGGAGAAACACAGAAGTAGCAAAATTTTAGAAAATAGGCAGTATGTGGAAGATTTAGTGCACTGGAGAAAGTGGGATTTTAATCTTAAGTAGCAGTGGGGAAAATGAAACAGGAAGTGTATTGGGACCAGAGATTGTCCCCCAGATCGGAGGAAAAGGAGGGTCTAAAGCCTGGAGAGTTGGTTCACGTTATTTTAGAGAGAGTTGGAGCCGCACACCATTTCCTGATCTGTATAGGAAGACGAGTTTCCCACCTCCACGCTGGCAGGAAAGGGTCGTTCTGTTGCAGGGTGCAAGCTGATGCTTTCGGAAGCTGCGGAGAGAGTGTGCGAGGGAAGGGCAGTGAGGGGCTGATGGTCTTATCCATCAGGAGGAGCTGTTGGTGACTTCAGGTGGAGCCGTTTTATTTGAGCAAATGGTATGTAGAAGCCAGGTTACAGCGTCCTTGGGGCCCAGGACACTGTCCGCTGAACCAAGTGATTGCCCAGTGCCCACCCCTCGAACTCGAGGTCATACCCCACCCACACTCACAGTCATGTCTCTTGGGAGGGAGCTGTGTCTCCATTCAGGGGGCCACTCAGATGCACAACACTGGTTTCTATTACGACTTCGCAAGAGCATTGCTAGGACTCACAGGCCCTGGCCCATTCTATCACTGCGTTCTTTGGTTATTTTTATTATTATTATTTTTTAATGGGAAACCTTCAGTGGGATGAAGTGCTGAGACTGGCCAGGAAAGTGAGTGTTGAATTACCTTGCCCTGCAAATCACTTCTTAGCACGAATGGAGAACTTTCCACCCAGAAAAGCCAATGCCTCCCTGCACAATGAATGCGTGGTGTCCACTCATCCCTGGACCCTCTGGTGGTTCAGCACTGCTGCTCCAAATGCCTGTCATTCATTCATTCATTCATTCATTCATTCAAATATTCACCACTGTCATAAGAGTTACAGAGAAAGAACAAGGAGCAGGTATGGATTGTGCTCCCAAGAACCTCACAGGATTGGCAAAGGGATGGTTTCCGTGCCCAGATAGCACCAGCACAAGGTAGAAGGGCTAAGGAACCTTGTTCTGTGCAAGGTCTTCCATCCGAATCCGCCGCACATGGGAACACTAGAGGGAAGTGCGGTCCTGTAGGAAGGGTGTTGATTGTTCTGCCCTGACATTGCCCCTCATGTGACCTGAATGTGACCTGAGTCTTTCCAGGGCTGTGTGGGTTGTGAACTCTCAGTCCATGGGGCCGCCTGTGCACAGGGTGGGTGAAGAGGAGGTTCCGTCTGAAGCTTGTGTTTGCAGTTTCTTACAATAACCCCCTCCCTGTAAAGGGATTATGAATTGGGTATATGAGTAAAATGATACTTCTGACCTCTTAAGTACTCAAAAGGATGTATTAAAATTTAAACAAGGGCCCTGGCTAGGTAGCTCCATTGGTTAGAGTGTTGTTCTGTACACCAAAGGGTTGTGAGTTTGATTCCCGGTCAGGGCACATGTCTAGGTTACGGATTTGATCCCTGGTTGGGGTGCATATGGGTGGCAACTGATCAATGTTTCTCTCTCACATCAATGCCTGTCTCTTCCTTCCTCTCACTCTCTAAAATTAATAAATTAAAAAAATATTGAAACAAGGAACCTCAGCCCTTATAATTGGAAGGTCCAGATCTTTTTTGTGGCATAGCCAGGTCTGTGGCTTTGAAATCGAATCAGATCTACAGTAACGCCCTAAATGTCAGCACTCGGAGCCCACCCACCCTTGACAGGCACGAAGTCTTCTTGCTTCCAGGAGTTTCTCTTCTCCAGTGTTTTTGGGCTCTCCCTCACAGAGCGTGTGTGCATCCCAAATGTTCCCTTGTCTCCTGGAGTCACCCCAGGGAGAGTGCGTGCGGGGCCAGCAGTTTGTCACAGCTGGAATCTGAGCCTTTGCCAGCAGCTCTAGCGTCCCTGTCTTTGGCTGGCACGGATGTCGGCCAACCAGGGAAGTTCCAATATGTCCAGATGGCCTCCAGGACTCTTCTCTCTCTGGTCAACTGGGAAACGCCTTTCCCCTCTGATCAGCTCTTTCAGAGGCGTTGTGTGCAGCAGAGCTGTTGGATCTCTGTGACACTGTCTGTCCTCGCCCCGGAGCCCGCTTTCCCAGAATGGACCGCATCCAGGAGGGCTCTGGTCGGGAGACACCAGGCTCCACATCCCACTTCTCTGGAACCTTTGCTTCTCCAAATCCCAGGCTCATTCTACCAACATATTCACTCCTGATTTTGTTTTGCTCTCAGGCAGCTATTTTAGAGTCCTTGGACATTTCCTGGCAGATCAGAAGTTCCCTGAGTGTGCCCAGGGAATCCCAAGCTTCCCTTCCTGGGGAAGGTGTTGCCCAGCTTCACCATACTGACCTAGCCAGCTGTGTCTCCGAGTTAGGGGCAGGGTAGGGTAGATTCCAGTGTTATGGAAGACAATGGAATTTTTTCTAAAAATGAAGATGTGCATAGCGAAGCCCTGAAGGGCTACTTGGGGTAGGAGATGGTGAAGTGGACCTAGAAAAAAACACAGGAAGGTGGGACTGGAACTTTCAGACCTGAGTCATTGCTGGCAGTGGTGGCTCCATAGGTTGGGGTGAAGTTGGCTCATTAAATAACATGCTATTAGAGCTTGCAGAGAGTCTTAGCTGTTAGTGGATTAGCTTCTGAAACTGGGAATTCATGCTGGATAGAGGAGATGGACTGTGTTGGGGGGGAAGGAGAACAAAGTATAACTGAACATAAAGAGAGCTGGGGGCAGATAAAAACCTCTGGAGGAAGAGGGTGTTTGTCATTTTTTTGTCTGCCTGGCCAACAATGCCGCCCCCTTTATCTTTGAGGCACTCTGCATCTGGGCAGAAAGCAGGCTCCTCCTCTCTCTGTAGAACCTAGACACCATTCAGCTTTCCTGATGTCTAGATCACAGCCATATGACCAGTGACTTACAATCAGGTTCACCCGGAGTGGACCTGCACTTGGAAGCTAAGAATCCGAAAGAGCTGGGCTACACAGACACCCTCTTGGTGAGGCTGATGGTGTCCATGGTAGCTTGATCTGGCTTCCAGAGTCTATGGAGGTCGGCAGTCCAGCTTCCAGAGTCCATGGAGGTCACAGTCCAGCAGCAGGGACAGCGTCCAGTGACAGAACTGTCTGTAGAACAGGTAGTTGCAACTGTCCAGTAGAAGCAACTGTCATATCTTCATAGAATCAGTTCTGTGATAGAGTTTTGGATGTTTTTCTTGGCTGGGTGACATTTAAACCGGATTCTGATCCTCCTGGAACTTCCACGAGCAGCCTGATACCCTTTCAGAGCCCCTTTCTGCCTCCGTCACCCAGCTTGCAACTAAGAAGCCTGACACTAAAACAAACGAATGGGCAACATCATCAAACCACTTCGATTTCAAAGTGTTTGAAAAGAGGAGAACAGACACTCATAATCCTATCACTTCAACACAAAAACAATGACCCCTGTGATTTCCCCAGCACTTCCCCAGGGTATTTCCATGGGCAGACAAGTCTCTGTCATCAGATGACTTTGGAAATTTGATCAATGTCCTATATTATTATGCAGTTTTCTTTATTTCAATACTTCTCACAATCTTTGGTATGTTAGTTCACTTCGAGGAGATTCCGGAAAGGGGCAAATACATCGCGTGCAAGTACTCAGCCCCTGCTCATGTGGATTCTGGTAGAAGCAGGTTGTCAGAACAAAATTAGGGCCAAGATCTGCCAATCCTGACATAAATTTAACTTATTTGGGCATTTCCAACTCACTAAAGAGCGTATCCAACCTTCTACCCCCTCCCCAGGCTGAAGGGTTGAGACCATACACAGTCTGTGATAAAGAAAGAAGGAAAACCTGATTTTCCTTAAAGAAAGAAACTCAAGGACAGCAGACAGGTTTTCCATGCAGATTGAGTGTCTTTGGTGTCCCCAGTACGCCCAGCGTGGGAAGATCAGAGATGGAAGGAGACTTAACTCAGAAGAAAGAAAAATATTGGCTCATCCGCGGGGCATTGGTGTTAAAGGAAAGAAAAAAAACCCATTTTCACTTTATTATTATGTTTTCACCTGCTGAGTTGGCCCCAGGAAATACGACACTTGCCTGCAGCAGCATCCCAGCGGTGCCCGTAACTCTAACGGCTGAACGTCGTGCTGAGAGAGGCACGGCCGTGAATCTCCATTCGAGTTTATACTCAGTGGGGACAGGTTGTTTCACTGCTGTAGCTTCAGAATGTGGAGTAGTTGCACCATAAATATTTGGAGAGTTAATAAAATCTGTCTCCTTGGAGAAGAGTTTTGCTTGGCCTCACTGACAGAGGGGCGAGCCTCACATCCCGTTTGGTGTACATCTGTGCAGAAAGACAATAGCCATCCTACTCCTCTAGGTTTCCTCTGAAAAAGCATTAAGCCACAGACCTCTGCGTTGTCCTGTTCAGCAGGAATTCAGTCTGAATTATCTCCTCGCTGCCAACGCGCACGGTCAGAAAACGTGTGGCTCCGTTTCTGGTGATATAATGGCTGGGTACCTGAACCACTTTCTGCTAATAACAGTAAAGATGCAAGTTAATGTATGTTTACAAAATCTTCAAAGCATTGGAGAATGGGTACAATACAGCAGCAAGGATGTCTCAGTCCAACATATAAGGGGCAAAGCAGGGAACAAGAGAAGCTTAGAAACAACCCTGCGGGCTGTTGCTAAATCTGATGAACCTGAGCTTTAATTTTTATAGTTTTTTTTAGGACAAGGGGTGTGTGTGTGTGTGTGTGTGTGTGTGTGTGTGTGTGTGTGTGTGTGAGAGAGAGAGAGAGAGAGAGAGAGAGACAGAAAGAGAGAGATGGAGGGAGAGGCAGAGTCCGGTGCCTGAACCACAGTGGGTCACAGATCATGAGTAAACGTGATCTCGAACTGAATCCAACTGCGCCCTTCCCTTCCACGCACAGGACATTTCAAAGCAAGTTGCCTGAGCACCGGACAAAACAGAGTTCATAAAAAAACCCAACCCCCCAACCAAAACCATGAAACCCAAAACAACTCTTCCTTCTCATTAAACTCGGCAGCTGACCTTTGTGGGGACATGTGAAAGTCCAATTCCTATGGCCCGGGTGGTCCAAAGAGCTTCAAGTTCCCTGTCTTCGACCCGCAGCCCTGCAGCAATAACAGACTGATTTATGAGGTTGTAAGTATGGCAAAGTCAAATTGCGGACCCCAAAAGTACCTGGCAGTAAATCTAATAAAAGATGTGTAAAATTTCTCCGAAGAAAGTTAGAATCCTTTATTGAGAGACATTGCAGAACATGCAATAAGTTGAGAGATATTTTGTGTTCACCGACTCAAGCCTTCAAGACTGTGAAGAGGCCCATTCTTTGACATTATTAGGCAATGCTGTGTCAATAAAAATATCAGTTTTGGGGGGTAGAACTTGACTAGCTGATTTAAAATTTATTTGGACATGCAAAGAATCAAGAAGAGCCAAACTCTCTCAAGAGAGTTGAAGAAAAAAATGAGAGGTCCTACCCTGCAGGTACGGAGTTATTTTAAAGCCCTCCCTGGCTGCTGAGAGGGTGTGGCCCTGGGGCCGGGGACGACAGGAAGACCTCATGAGAAGGCTGGCTTTGCAGGTTGGTGGGTAAGGACAGACTTTTAAATAGATACCACTGGGAAGGTTTGTAATTCATACGGAAAAGATAGAAACGTGTCCCTGCCTCACATCAAAGATTGTGTTGAGCCGTCTAGAACCGTCATTTTGTAGGTCAGAAACAGCCAAAGGTAGGCAGTTCCATCTCATCCTACCTGGTAAAAAATTCCAGGTAGATTAAAAACCTAAATGTGAAAAATGAAAGCACAGATACAGGAGAACATTTTTTTTCAAGACTGAGGATCAGAAAACAAGACCAAGAAACACTACCCATCAAGGAAAGACTGGTAAATTTGATTACATCGAAACCAGAAACACTATTGAAGATACCATAAAGGGGCTGGAGACACGCAGCAGAGTGCAGCAAAGTATTTTAAATGCCCCAAACTGGTACATGCTTCCTACCTAGGATATGTAAAAATAATTCCTAAAATCAGTAAGAAAGTGACAGGTAAACTAGTAGAAAAACCCTTCAAGGCGTTATACAGATTTTTGCAAATTTGATGTAGTGTATTATACAAAATTGAAAAATTACATTTTTTTAACATCACCACTGATCTCGTCAGAAAAGTCCTTGAGCACCGAGGAAGCTGTCAAGCTTAGCAGGGCGGACACAAGTGTTTCAAAATTCTAATTTTCTTTTGAGAGCCAGGTTTTATCACCAGATACAAACACTGTCGATTGTTTTCCTCAGAATGATAGGCTCGCTTGGCTTACTTTCGAGCAAATGCTTGCTAGATATCCACGTCTAAAAAAACCATCGCTTATCTGTCGCTTGGTCTTTCAAGTAAAAATGGCTCCGTCCTCGAACAGAAGCAGGGACTTCAGCTGGAGACTCGGCCCAGCCCTCTTTTCCTCCTGCGATCACAGAACTTGCGTGGGTGGTAAAAGTGCTCGGAGCGTCCTTCCCATCCGGTCACACCAGATTAAAAAGACCTGCATGCACTCATGGTCAAGATATAATAAAATTAATAATTTTTACTTTTTCATGAAGTGAAATTGGCATTCGGCTTGATCTGTGCTAAGCATATGTGGTTTTACCACCGTCTTTGCAAATGTCCACGCGATGAAAAAGCTAAATATTGTCTTCGTGGTTTTATAAAATGGTCTGGATTTACTGGATCCCCTGGAAGGTCTCATGGACCCCTGAGGGTCTGTGGACCAGTGTGATGGCTGCTGCCCTAGATGGGAGATTTTGCCAATGTCAACAGCAAGGCAGTCGTAGAAACATCTGGAAGTCAGGTGTTCAATTATCTTTCTTTTTCACCATAGGGTCTCTCAGAAACACCTGTCTGAGCTGGTATTCAAGGACATTTTTATGGGAGTAGAGGATAAAGCTCTTTTGACTTCCATTTGAGTCCATACAGGACATGAATTTGGGGATGGATATGGTGAGGTCAAATATGAAAAGAGACGATTTCAACTTTTCTTAATTTTTGGTTCAGAAATGGAAGTTAATAATAGGTTAATTTTTAGACTGGGCTAAAAATTGCCTGGGGTCTAAATGTTATGAACCTACTTACCATATTTTGTAGGGCAAGTTTCTTTTAGTATCAAGTAACAAAAATCCAAAAATCTCCAACCGTCTTAAACAAAAAAAAAAAAAAAAAAAAAAAGGGAGATGGTTTCATAAACCCAGGTCAGACCGGCTTCAGTAACTTGACTCATCAGAACCGGTTCCTTTCAGTGTCTCAGTCCAGCCTGCATGATGTCCGCTTCATTCTGAGCCCGACCTTTTCCATGGAGAGAAAAATGGATGCACATTTCAAGAGAGTTGTCCGTGCACCACAGAATTCAGAAGCAGTGAGGGTGTCATTCCTTGAGCCACGAAAAAACAAAAGAATGTTGACTCTAACCTTTTGGGACAGAATTGGGACTGGTGCTCACCCCGAACAATTTGAACAGTGGGCCAGAACAGGGCTGTGCCCATTTGCTCAGGCCTGAACCATTGTGCTCGGCCCCTCAGAGCACTGATTTTCAGGGGGGGAGTCATTTCTCCCTGAGGGGACATTTTGGTTGTCATAACTGTGTGCGCGTGCGTGTGCACAACTGGTATCTGATGGAGAGAGGATGGTGCTAGCTCAGTTCTTCAGAGTGGCTTGATCTACCACATAGTTTAGATCAAGGGCCCCCGAAGCAACTCGCAAAGTGACCCTACCTTTGGGGTCTGCCTATACCTCCTCACTGGATTTCCAGGACCGTTTATTTCTCTTCCGGAGAGAGATCACGATGAAGGCAGCACATTTTTTGCAGCAAGATGTAAACCCCAAATTTCCTTCCCTTGCTGTCAGCTCTCTGGCTGCATCCCTGTGCTTGAGAGACGGACCTGGGCCTGTCCCATCCCACCAAGAGGAGCAAACATGAGGGCTATTGCTGCTGTCACGCTGGCGGGCCGGCCCTCCCTGCACCCAGGGCACCTGCACAACTAACTTAACATTCCACAGCACTACGGCGACGCACTTTCTAAGCACAGAACTAGGCCACAGGGCCCAACAGGCACAGCTGGGATGGTAGGAAAGAAAAACCAATGCTGTGGCTTCTCTGAAAAAGCTGGAAGCAAACGTGGCGTCCCTCCCCAGCACCCTCTTCCTGAGAACCGGAAGAGCCTGCTTGGGAGGGTGAGCTGGGAGGGTGAGCTGGGAGGGTGAGCTGGGAAAGTGAGAGGGCAGGTGGGCGTGCAGGAGGCGGGTGCTTCTCTGCCATGTCCTGGGGCTGCCATGGATTTCTTTCATGGGCACCTTCTGTTTTCCCTTCTGCTTCGTCTCTGTTCTTGTGACGCAATTCAAGTTTTTCTTGGCTGGGGTCTGCTCCCTAACGTCACAGAGCAATCAGGCGTGCGACCCTGTCCACACTCTCCTGGGAGCGTGAACAGTCACACTGGCTTCCTTGCTCGGTGGACCAAAATCTGGCCAGAACCCAGGCAGAATTTTGGGACAACGCCTTCCTTCCTCCTGCCTCTGGTGCCTAACTTACCCTCCTTTATGTTTTTCTTTAGCAACCTCCAGGACAAATGAGACTGGGAGGTACTGGGGGATCTTAAACAATCAATACCATTTAGTATTGTCCACCAGGGGGAGCGCCAGAGCCAACGGTCTAACCTACAAGTGACCCTGATTTGAAACTTAATTGATTCCTGGAGAGCCGTGGCACACTGAATCACGGTGAGCCGAACTCTCGCTTTCTGTAAGCAGCATCTTATGAATTCCAGTCCCTACCTTGGAATCTAATCTCATGCCCACAGCAATTCCAGCAAAATGAAACTGAAAACACAGATAGCTCTTCAAACATTTATAAACTACATAAAAAGAAATTCAATAGAAAAGCTGTAACAATGCTCCACTTGGGGGGTCCCTTTTGTCTTTTGGACCGAAATGGACTGGAGGATGCTTCTTAAAGTGTTGCTTTAATAAGTTTCAATTGAAGTCGTCTTCTTCTGAAGATAAATCTCACAACAGCGACTCTTCGTGGAGGCTGATTTTGCTGGCTGAGGGCAGATCTCGTTTGTCAGCGTCTGGATATTTGGGTTGTTACAGCCTGGGGGTGGGTGGTGGTCCCTCTGGGGTTCGGTGGCTAGAGGCCAGGGATGCTGCTAGATGTTCTACAATGCACAGGACAGTTCCCGCCACTAAGAATTACCTGACTGAAGGGACTCTTGTGCTGGTGTATTACAACCCTGCCCTATAGCAAGTGCATTCATTTGAAACTGAGTTAAAATTCAGGTTATTATTATTATTATTAGTTTCTGGAAAAATAGAAGGAGGGCTATTGAAACTAGGTTTACATGAATGTCTCTCGAAGATTTTAAATGGTCCGTGATGGGGTGGGAGGGAGGGTGGGAGGGCAGGCAGCTCCATGCTGCAGGCTGACCTCTTCCCTGTCAGTGACCCTGGCGTGACACTAAGTCAGCTGAGGTGCGTGTGACAGAGATCCAAGATGTCGTTTGGGGACAATTATTGCAGCGCGGCTTTGGCTGTAAACGCAAGCTTTGGTGATTACGCTGTGAGTTTTATTTATGGAAGAAAAGTCATAAACAGTGAGTGGGACCCACAAATCATGCCAGGTTGGGCCTGCACACAGACGTGATTTACACATTCCCTCCTAGTTCCCTCTGTTTTTCTGGGATCTTTCAATTTCCTGCACAGCTAGCATATTGAATCTTCATAATTGCGACTGCATTTCTTGTAATTTATGCTCATTTCTCAGAAACCTCTACAGGGCTTATTGTTTGTGGGGAAGAGCGGACCAAGCGCTTTCCCAGGAGCTGTGAAGGAGTGTTCAGCAGTGGTCTCGGTCACAGCAGTTCTTACTTAAGATCTTAAAGGGCAACACCACCTGAAAGTTCCAGGGCATTTATTTTCTGATGCCCTCTTCCCCCTCCCCGCCCCCCCAGGGAAGACTCTATAGCACTTAATCCTTTGAGAAGGTTCTATTAGCTTTTAAGATTCAAGAAGCTCCTTAATTGCCACTTTCTGTAGCATTTCAAGTGTTGGAAATGTGTCTGAGTTAAAGCAAATTGTCAATATTGAAATGACAGCCTTCATCTTAATTAACTGAATTCTTTTTCTGCGCCTCTGTCTCTGGTTCCTCGTGAACACACAACGTAAATTGGGGGGATTCACGCTATTTTATCTGGAAAACCTTTGACGCAGGGGGCTTTACGCTCACGCACATGGAATGTCGAGACCGGGGAGTGGGGAGTTCGGTCCAGGTGGGCGAAAAGGGAAAGAGGCAACAAGAAGAGATGAAGTCTGTTCATGGGGGACCAGGCCGTCCGTCCTTGCGCATGAGAGACGGCACTGGGCCTGGTCAGAGTAGGCGCTCGAGGAACGGCTGGAGCAGTGCGGGGAGAGGAACCAGAGGCGCGCTGTGTGTGGATCTGCGGGCCCAGGCCTGCCCTTTCCGTCATTCCCTGAAAGCCTGGGCGGTGGGGGTGGATTGCCTGCATCCCACGAGAGGAGAGACGCAGGCTCCGCGGGCCCTTATTCCAAGGTGACGTCTTACAGCTGGCTGGCAAAGAGGTCACTGCCGAGGCGCACGTCCCCAGGGACCCTGGGGACATGACAGGAGAGAGAATGCTCCTGTGTTTAGGTCTGGTTCCTGGTAATTGCTCCGATTCCTAATGCTGCTAACATTTCTCTTGCTTAATAATCCACTTTTAATTTTACTCGTGGCAGTTCTTGGCTCCCACAACACGGCGATAATTAAATCTGTGTTCGGATGGTTGTAGTCGCACCCAGGGGGCTCCAGCAATGGGTGAATTATCCTCGTTTAAGTGAGAGTCTAATGTCAGCATGGAGCCACCTCCAGAATAAACACTAATTACGGAAATTCCTTGAGTTCCTCTTTCTCCCTTACGTTTCCTTCTCCCAGGGAAACTGGAGGATGGGATTCGGTGGGGGGGTGGGGGGGTGGGACGGGTTTCATGTGCACAGGATGATGGTCACTCCTCCAGTTACACAATCCTGAGAGACTTATTTAAAACAGGACCAGGAAATGCAGCTCTTTTGAAAAGGCCGCTCCTGTCTGCTAGTCCAGACATCTGTGTTTTAGGAAATGAGCTCCGGAGGCAGGGCTAGGAAGGCGCCATGCTCTGGGTCGCACAGGGCGAGACCCACTGTGTCTGGGAGCTGGGATTCTGCACCTGTGTCGGGGTTAGGGAGAGGCCTGCTGGTGCTTAGAAAGGATGGTAGGGATGACTCTTTTGGAAAAAACATTATTACCAAGTGTTTGATTCTGTGTCTTTAAAAACGACTCTCTCTGCCTCCCTTTTGACAAGGGGATGCGGAGAAAGGTCTCTCCCTCCTGGCCCTGGGGGTTCACAACGTGCAGTGAGTCCCTGGCTGCCTGGAGGGAGCTCTGTGGTTCAAGTCCTGCACAGTCCGGGAGCCACGCAGACACGAATCCTCCACCTCTCCGGACCCTGCCCCTGCAGGCTGTGCCGCCTTGCGCCCTCTGACCCCCACTCATGCTGTTCCCCCCTCACGTGTCCCTGCTGGGTCATTATGCTTGTCAGAAGCACAGCCATTACAGCGCTGTCTGTACCTGCATCTGTGAGCTTGTGGAGCTGACCTGCAGCCAGGTGTCCCGCATGGCCCTCCGCTCGGGGCTGGAACCTGGCTGGGTCTTACCTAACGTTACCTGGAGGTTACCATTGGTCTTACAATGTGTGCTGGAGCCATTTTCAAGGGAGAAAAAGGAAAGATGTTTTCCCAGGGGACCAAGTCTGGGGGCAGGTGGATGTGGGAACTGGAGACAGACTGAGTGGATGGGAGGCAGACTCAGCAAGCTGGGTCTGTTGAAGATTCTCTGCCAGGGCCCATAGATGGCACCAGCGCCTTGGAGATCTGGCTGCCTCTGGGCGCTCCAGGCTTGAGGGAGCTGGACAGTGAGACAGTGTGTGTGGCCCATCAAGGCCTCAAAACCATAGAAAAGGCCAGTGCGGGCAAGGCTGGGCCATCCAGCAGAGGCTGCCACCATCAGGGACTTTTTCTCTCTTTCTTGTTTTAATCCTCATCTGAGACATGCTCACTGATTTGAGAGAGAGGGGAAGGGCTGGGGTTGGGGCACGGAGAGGCATTGATGTGAGAGAGGAACATCAATCAGTACACATCCTGACCAGGCACCGAACCTGCAGCTAGGATCGAATCAACCACCTTTCGGTGTATGGGGACCAACTGAGCAACCCAGCCAGGGAAGTGACCTCTTTTGGTGGTGAAAGGGAACAGTGAGATGAAAAACTCAAAGTGGGTGGGAGATAGGAAGGAAAGAAAGAGGAAGAGAGGAGGAAGAAGAAGGGGAGGGGAGGGGTGGAGGGGGAGGAGAAGGAGTTTGAGAGGATATAGTGACAGAATAGCTTCGGGGAAGTCAAGGGACTCAGAAGGAAGAGCAGAGCAGGACATCAGGAAGGAGAACAGCTCCCCAGGGGGACACAGAGAAGACGTTTTGGCGGAAGTGGTGGGTGAATGCACAGAGCGGGTCTGAGCAGAGGAGGGGGCAGGTCAGCCATGGAGAAAGGCCTTCCTCCCCAGCGCCCCCCACAGGACCCACAGATGACATTAGTCTTCAGGATCTTTTATTAACGTATAGAAAATGTGTTTAAAAAAGGAACTATACAGAGGCTAAAAGCAACTCGGACTAAAAATACTAGTTAACAATGGTTAACAAGCGGAGATCCCAGTCTTTGAGCTACAGCGCCGTGAAAGGTCGGGGGACGTTGGTCTGTCCGCCCCTTTCCTGGACGTTTTCATTTTGTTTTAGTTCATTAACAAGTACACCACCTGAGGAGGGTGGACTCCAGTTTCTCCTTGTTTTTCTTCGTCCTTCCAGTCTTCAAGTAAATGCTTTTCCAAGCACATTGTAGCTACAAAGTCAGTAAATTGGTCTTGTTATTTTTACCTGAAAAGGCTGTTAAATGTTAAAATGGCAAACGCAAATTCAGAAGGACTGGAGGATTGGTGTCAGCAAGTTCTCAGAACCACTGTAAGGGGGGTTTCAGCTGGCCCAGTCCCGATAACGCCTCCCTCAAAGTCACAGCGACTCCCTTAGGGTGCCTGGCATTCCTCTGGGCCCAGAGTGTATTTGAGGTTGGAAAAACTGGGGTGGGAGGGTGTGAATGATATAGGAAGGAGCCTTGAGCCTGTGGGGCCAGGATGGGACTCCAGGCCTCAGAGGGGACGCGAGTGGGGGAGGGAGTCGGTCGGGGAGCACTCTCTTGGTTGATGTGACCACACTGACCGTGGTGTCCGCTGCTTCCAGCACAGGGTGTCACTGCTGCCCAAGCAGCCCTGTGTGGATGATGACCGTGACATGCAGAACAGATAGCTGTCGGGGAGAGCTATCTGTCCTGTGTATGGAAATGTCATTCATTTCAGAGAAAGGGGTGCACTGCTGGGGTTTTGGCCTGGCAGCTGGAAATACAAGTTACCAAGAACAGATTTCCATCTCAAAGAGGCAAAGAGAGCCCACTGTCTTGTGAGCTCCTTGGCCCACTGGGGAGGTGGGAACAGGAAGGGAGAGGGAAGAAGAAACTGGGGGATGAACGAATGTCACCTGCCCTCTTCTGGCCTCGTTCCAAAAACATTTCCACTGCTGTGCTCCTGCAGGGGCCATGAGGGAAGCCTTCCTGCACCCCTGAGAGTCTGGGGGAGGGAGCCCAAATTA
>PVKU01015949.1:0-16410 GCA_004027475.1 Anoura caudifer | reverse complement strand
CTTGTTTTATCTAATTTATAAACTGTCATGTACTGGAATTACTTATATTAAAACACATATTTAAACATCATCACTAACAAATAAGGTAGAGAAAAAATGAAAGGGCCAGTGTTCAGGCTCCTGCTCTGTTGGCAGAAGCTTCCTTACGGAGACTGATTAACAAACAGGTGGAGATGACATAGGAAGGCAAGAAACACAGCAACAGACTAAGCAGTTCTTGCAAGCTGTTTAATGCCACATTTAAAAAATTAACTGTAATTCTTTAGTTAACTTTAAGATTTAAAAAATCAGGTAGCAGCTTTGCTATCTTGAAAGGGAAGTTTGGGCTTCCGCTGTATGGCTGGCACCGGTAGCCAGCACGGCTGCTCTCTCTGGCAGGGGGAGCGTGGACTACAAGAGGCAGAACCGTACCTGCTTCCCATTCCTAACAAACTCACGTCAACTTTTGCTCACAAGAACAAACCTGAGACACTTTTATTAACCCTTTAAAAACATTAGTATAAAATTATAGCCAGAGGAACCTGACCTTTACAGTAACACAGCTGGAACAACCCGCAGCAGCAGCACCCGGGAAAAGAGAATTTAATTTAGTTGATTTTCTGTGGTTGTTGGTCCTCCTCTAGTCTCACGGTGATGGAAGCTGCACATTTTTTCAAAAAGACGGAGAAGCTACTGGAGGTTTGTTCTCTAGGTAGCAACTCCATGCCAACCGAGGATCTGGGGAATCTCAGCACCAAGTCAGGGTTCCCCCGCTCGAGTTCGGCAGTGCAGTGCTGCAAAGGCAGGAACTGGCCTCGGCAGCTTCGTTGAGAGTGAATGGCCAGTGGGCTCCTGGGCCCCACCTCCAGCCTGGCCCCCGGGTGTGGGCCAACAGGCATTTCATAAACACTGGCCGAGCTCCTGCTGCAGAAGGAAATCCAGGAGGACAAAAACTGCCAGGACGGGAAGGCATTCAGTCTTGAAGGGTTCTCTTGGAGAAAAGCATCCTGGTGGCTCATGTGACAGATCTCATTCTCAAGCTTTGTGCGACACCTAAAATGTTTACAATGTGCTACACTTAGCTGTAAGCACTTTATATGTATGTGAGAGAAAGCAGTTACTTTTCTTACAAAAATAGGGAAGCTTAGTATTTCCGCTTTTACAGATGGGAAAACTCCCTGATGTTGATGATATGCGTTTAAGTAAAACGACTGCGACTGTATTATCTAAAAAAATCTCATAAAATAAAATGAATAACTTTGTTTTAATTTGGCAAAAAAAGAAGAAGAAAAGGAAGTTTGGTTTAATTATCATTTGAACACTACTTGAACACTTTTAATTTTCTCATTTCAACTTAAAAAATTTAAGCAATAAGACAATACTGTAGAAAAATTTATCAGAAGTCCTATCACAAATAGAAACATGTAAGGTGGTATCTGTGTCTTAAACTTAAAATTCGATTTTTCTAACAAAGGTAGGAAACAAAGCCAAGAGTCACACTCCATGTCAACATAAGTATGGACAGCTTGGGGACAGACATGACCATGTCAAAAACCTGGGTTATCCATTGTGCCGTGACTTCCTTGCTTGTGAGCTCATCAGTTCTTGGAAAAGAGGAAAGTTGATGAACAAAGGCAAGTTTGCAGTGACTCTAAGGCACTTTCCAAGCTGTTCTAAGAGTTTTTATTCCTCAAATGAAGGAGTTATTTCCAGAAATTTTTTGGTTCTGAATTTACTATATCATCAGCAATAGCCAGACTTCAACAACAAAGTAAAGAAATCTTACTGTTTCTCTCTTGTCATTCCATAGGTAGTTTGCCGGCCTTTCATTCAGGTTAGTTAGTTAACAGCAAATGCTACAGAAAAGTCCTGCACTCAATCAGCCTACATTGGGGGCTCACCTGAGCCTTTTCTTCCTTGTTAGAAGTGGTGGCTTGTTGGAGTTGGTGGGTACACAGCAACAAGACCCCTTCATGATTTCTGCAGCTAGTTCAATTTCAGCTGTGGTTTTCTGGTTTTGATTAGTTAAATATTTGATAAGCCCAGGCTACGGCAGCAGAAACACTGCAGCATTGGGTTTCATCTCTATCATGCTATCAGTTTATAGCATAAAATGAAAGATGACAGAAAACAATGTGATTGTAACTGTTTAATAGCTTTTTTTTTTTTTAAATACCTTTTTCCCCCATAGCAGGTTTGAGATGGGGTCACCAGTGAAAAGGAGATTCTTCTCCTTGCCAGAATCTCCAGTTCCCTGATCTTTTATACCTTCATCACACCCATCCTGCTGATGTCCACTCTAGGACTTTGGCTCCCTGCCTCTCTGCTCATCCACCAGGCCAATCAACTTGCAAACACACACACATTCACACTCACACACTTTTGTGTGGTGCTTCTCACATCAGCCAAGCCCTTGGTACTCTCCAGAATCAATCCTAAATGTCCACTATTTCATTCTTTACTATTTTCCTCACGTCCACTCTCCTACCTGCCTCTCTTCCATAGCCAATGATACTGCTTCCAGTTTTCCTTCACAAACTTAAGTTGTTTATTGTATTATAGAGCAGCAATTTTTATTTTTGCTTTTGTTTTTTGTTTGTTTGTTTGTTTATTGGATCTTTGTAACTTGCAAAGTCCTACAGCTTTATTTTTTTTTAATGATGGTTTGTTTGTTTTTTTTAAGATTTTATTTATCTATCTTTAGAGGGGAAGGGAAGGAGAGAGGGAGAGAAACATCAATGTGTGGTTGCCTCTCGTGCGTCCCCTACAGGGAACTGGCCTGCAACCCAGGCATGTGCCCTGACTGGGAAACGAACTGCGATCCTTTGGTTCGCAGGCCCACGCTCAATCCACTGAGCTACACCAGCCAGGGCGAAAAGTCCTACAGCTTTAAATAACAACTTTGATATAAGTGTTTGATCTCTCTTTATATTTCTACTGAACTTCAGTGAAAAATTTTATTAACTATCATGAAGCTTAAGGAATTTCTGTGCTAGTAATTTCCTGTCAATTAGTATCTACCTTCCCTGACATGTGCAACCCTCTGTCAATTGGATCTGTCATACAGTCTTGCAAAGCTTTTTTACTGTCCTGATGTATGTCCTATTAGAACAGCTAATAAAGCAAAATGCAGTCTTAAGTAAACAGCTTCTCATTCTGAAATCCTTTGCAACTGATCTAGTTTCAGGGCAGCTTTAATAGTGACCATTCTCCACATTCGCTGACCGCTTTGCTCTTTCTAGCTCCATAAACACAAACACGCATGTGGGTTTTGAATGTAAACACATCCTCATTCTGGTTTCCATCATGCAAAGCTATCTCAGACAACTTTTTTCTTTGCTTTCAATCAGTTTGTAAGGTAACATTTACTGGTGTGACATAGAATTACTACATAATTGTTATTCAGTATTTTTAGGGTTTAGTTTCTTATCTTTGAGGAAAACCCTCCTTTCACACACATCTGATGGGTGAATCTGAAGTGTCCACTTACACGGATCTTCCTCCATTTTGCTGCAGTTCTAAATTCTCTGCTCATTTTCATTGAAAATGGCACTGTGTATTTCATTTTTTATTTGAATAAACTGAAGTTTGAATTTCAGCCATTCAATGCTAATAGCTTTATCCTATTTAAGTGAATATTTTTATAGCTTATTATTTTTATTTACTTTTAATTGAATGTATTGGGATGATATTTGTTTGCAAAATCATACAGATTTCAAGCATACAGCTCAATAAAGTATCGTGTGCATAATGCATCCTACACCCATCTCCCCAGGCAAAGTCTCTTTTTGTCCTTATCTCCTCCCCTTTGCCCACATCCGCCTACCCACGAGCCCCCTTTTTCTCTGGCTACCACAAACCACACTATTGCCTGTGTTTATGTGTTACATATATGTTTTTTGGGCTAATCCCTTTACCTTCTTTCATCCAGTCCCCCCTTCTGCCTCCTCTCTGTCAGCTGTCAGCCTGTTCCATGTAGCCATGCCTCTGTTTCTATTTTGTTTGTCAATTGTTAGTTTATTTTGTTCATTAGATTCCATGTACAAGTGAGATCATATGGTATTTGTCTTTCTCTCACTGGCTTATTTCACTTAGTATTATGCTGTCTAGGTCCATCTATGCTGTTGCAAAAGGTAAGGTTTCCTTCTTTTTTACAGCCATGCAGTATTTTATCATGTAAATATACCACAGTGTTTTTATCCACTCCCCTACTGATGGGTACTGGGCTGTTTCCAGATCTTGGCTGTTGTAAATAATGCTGCTGTGAACATAGGGGTGCATATATTCTGTAATTAATGTTTCAGGATTCTTAGGATATATACCCAGAAGTGAGACAATTGGGTCAAAAGGCAGTCCCATTTTCAATTATCTGAGGGAATTCCACACTGTTTTGCACAGTAGCTGTACCAGTCTGCATTCCCACCAGCAGTGCACGAGGGATTCCTTTTCTCCACATCCTCATCAGCATTTGTTTGTTGACTTATTGATGGTAGCCATTCTGGCAGGTGTGAGGTGATATCTCACTGTGCTTTTAAATTGCATTTCTCTGATGATTAGTGGTGTTGAGCATTTTTTTTATATGTCTATGGACCATCTGTGTCTTTTTTGGAGAATTGTCTATTCAGGTTTCTTTGCCTATTTTTTAATTGGATTATTTGTTTTCCTGGTGTTGAGTTGTCTAAGTTATACATTTTGAAAATTAACTCCTTATCAGATGTGTCATTGGCAAATATGTTCTCCACTTAAATTGGCTTCCTTTTTCATTTTGTTGGTGGTTTCTTTTGCTATGAAAAGCTTTTAGTTTGTTATAGTTCTATTTATTTATTTTTTCCTTTGTTTCCATTGCCCTAGGAGATATATCAGCAAAAATATTGCTGTGAGAGATGTCTAAGATTTTACTTTTGTGTGTTTTCTTCTAGGATTTTTATGGTTTTACAACTTACATTTTAAGTCTTTCTTCATTTTGACTTTATTCTTGTATATGATGTAAGTTGCTGGTCCAATTTCTTTCTTTTTTCTTTCATGCATCATCCAGTTTTCCCAGCACCATTTATTAAAGAGACTGTCTTTACTCCATTGGATGTTCTTGCCTCCCTTGCCCAATATTAACCATAAGGCATATGCTTCTTTCTGGGTTTTCTGTTCTGTTCCATTGATCTATATGCTTGTTTTTATGCCAGTATCAGGCTGTTTTTATTACAACGGCCTTGTAGTATAGTTTGATATCAGGTCTGTGATCCATCCTACTTTGTTCTTTTTTTCTCAAGAATGCTGATGCTGTTTGGTATCTTTTGGTTTCATATAAATTTTTGGAATATTCCTTGTACATCTGTGAAATGCCATTGGTATTTTAATAGGAATGTTATTGAATCTATAGATTGCTTTGTGTAGTATGGACATTTTAACGATGTTAATTGTTACAATCCATCAATATGTTATAGGCTTCTAACATATTTGTACTTTCCTCTATTCCATTCTTCAATGTCTTATAGTTTTTCCACTACAGGGCTTTTAACTGCTTTGTTAAATTTATCTTGAGGTACCTTATTTGTTTTGTTGCTACAGTAAACGGGATTGTTTTCTCTGTTTCTCTTTCTGATAGTACATTAATTGTATATAAAAATGCCAGTGATTTTTGTGTGTTAATTTTGTATCCTGCTACTTTGCCAAATTCATTCATTAGATCTAGTAATATTTTGGTGTAGTCTTTAGGGTTTTCTTGTACAATATCATATCATTTGTGAATAATGACTTTCTCCTTTCTGATTTTATTGCTTGCCTTTTATTTCTTGTGTGATCACTGTGCCTAGGACTTTGAGTACTATGTTGAAAAAGGGTGGTGAATGTGGACATCCCTGTCTTGTCACTGATCTTAATGGAAATGATTTTAGTTTTTGCACATTGTATATGACGTTGGCTGTAGCTTTTTCATATGTGGTCTTTATTATGTTGAGGTATAATGCCTCTATTCCTACTTCACTGAGAGTTTTTATTGTACATGGGTACTGTATTTTATCAAATGCATTTTCTGTTTCTATTAATATAATCATGTGATTTTCATCTTTCATTTTGTTTATGTGATATATCACATGTATTGATTTGCAAATATTTTACCAACTTTGCATCCTTAGAATAAATTTCACTTGATCATTGTGTATGATCTTTTTAATGTATTGCTGGACTTAGTTTGCTAATATTTTGCTGAGGATTTTAGCATCTACATTAATCAGTGATGTCCTATAATTTTATTTCTTTGTTGTATCTTAATCCAGTTATGGAATTATGATCATGCTAGCCTCATAAAAAGATCTTGAAAGGCTTCCCTCCTCTTGCGTATTTAGGAATAGTTTGAGAAGTGTAGATGTTAGTTAATTTGTTTGTTTGCTTGCTTGTTTTTTTAATATTTGGTAAAATTTGCCTGTGAAAACCTCTGGTCCTGAACTTTTGTTAGCTGGGATTTTTTTTTTTTTTTTTTTTTTACTACTGCCGCAGTTTCATTAGTTGTAATCACTCTATTCAGGTTTTCTGGTTCTTCCTCATTTAGTTTTGGAAAATTGTATGTTTTTAGGAATTTATCCTTTTCATTTAGGTTGTCCAATTTGTTGGCACATACTTAGTCATAGTATTTGCCTGCAATCCAGTTGTTACTTTTTTTTCCATTTTTTATTCTATTTATTTTGGTCCTCTCCCTTTTTTTTCTTGATAAATCTTGTTAAAGGTTCATAATCTTGTGTATCTTTTCAAACAACCAGCTCTTGGTTTCATTGATCTTTTGTATTATTTTCTTAATCTCTATGTCATTTATTTTTGCTCTGACCTTTATTATTTTTTTCCTTCTATTTACTCTGGGCATCACTGCGTTTTTCATCTTTCTAGTTCTTTTAGGTGTAGATTAGATTGTTTATTCAAGATATTTCTTGCTTCTTTAGGTAGACCTTTAATGCTATGAACTTTCCTCTCAGGACTGCTTTCACTGTTTCCCATAGATTTGGGGTTGTTGTGTGTTCATTTCCATTTGTTTCCAGGTAATTTTTTTATTTCTTCCTTAATCTCATTGGTAACCTATTCATTGTTTAATAACATTATTTAGCCTCTATGTGTTTGATTATTTTTGAGTGTTTTATTGTTGATTTTTAGTTTTATGCCATGGTGATTCAAGATGATGCTGGATATGACTTCAGTCTTCTTGAATTTGTTAAGACTTATTTTCTGTTTTAACATGTGTTCTATCTTTGAAAATGTTTCATGTGCACTTGAGAAGTATGTGCATTCTACTGCTTTGGAATGAAATGTTCAGTAATGATCAATTAAATCTATTCAATCCAGTGTGTAGTTTAAGGTCGCTATTTCCTTGTTGATTTTTTTGGTCTAGAGAATCTGTTCACTAATGCTAGTTGGGTGTTAAAATCTTCCACTATGATGATATTGCTGTCAAACTGTCTTTTAAAGTCCACCAAGAATTTCTTTGTATATTTAGGTTCTCCTGCATTGGGTACATATATATTTACAAATGTTACATCCTTTTGTTGGATTGATATCTTTAATATTATGTAGTGATCTTCTTTGTCTCTTGTTATGGTGTTTATTTTGAAGTTTATTTTGCAAGATATAAGTATTGCTACCCCAGCTTTTTCTTTTTGTTTCCATTTGCATGTCATATTTTTTCTATCCTTTCAGTTTTAGTCTGAGTGTATCTGTTGTTCTGAGGTGTAACTCTTGTAGACAAAATATGACCCCTATATATATAGGGGTCATATTTTCTTCTCCATTCCACTACCCTGTGTCTTTTTATCAGAGCATTTGATCCATCTACATTGCAGATTATTATTGATAGGTACTTATTTATTGCCATTTATTTAATCTATGTTCCTCTGTTTCTTTTTCTTCTTAAAGTAAATACTTTAACATTTTTTGCAATACTGGTTGGTTGTCATGAACTCCTTTAGCCTTTTTTTTTTTTTTTTTTTTTTTTTTTTTTTTTTTTTTTTTTTTTTTTTTTTTTTTTTTTTTTTTTTTTTTTTTTTTTTTTTTTTTTTTTTTTTTTTTTTTTTTTTTTTTTTTTTTTTTTTTTTTTTTTTTTTTTTTTTTTTTTTTTTTTTTTTTTTTTTTTTTTTTTGTATGGGAAGCTTTTTATTTTGCCTTCAATTTTAAATGATGGTCTTATTGGATAGAATAGTTTTGGTTGTAGGTCCTTACTTTTCATCACTTTAAATTTTCATCACATGCCAATTTTTTTTCTGGCCTCAGGTATTTCTGTTGAGAAGTCAGTCCCACTTGTGGGAACTCTCTTGTAAGTAACTGTCTCTTTCTTGCTGCCCTTTAAGATTGTCTCTCTTTGTCTTTAACCTTTGCCATTTTAGTTATGATATGTCTTGATGTGCATCTCTTCAGGTTCACCTTGATTGGGACTCTCTGTGCTTCCTAAACTTGTATGATTTTTTCCTTCACCAGGCTAGGGAACTTTTCAGCCATTGTTTTTTCAAATAGGTTCTATATCTTTTTTTCATTCTTTTCTCCTATGCCCCTATGATGCAGATATTGTTACACTTGATGTTGTCTCAGAGGTTCCTTAGACTTTCCTCATTTTTTTAATTCTTTTTTTCTTTGATGCTCTGCTTGAGTGCTTACTATTTATTATCTTGCTGTCTAAGTTACTAATTAGACCCTCTGCTTCATCTTACCTGTTCTTGATTCCTTCTAGTATATTCTTCAGTTTAGATATTGTATTCTTCATTTTTGACTCATTCTTTTTTATGGTTATGTGTCTTTTTTACTACTTTACAGTATCTTTATTTAAGTTCTCACTGAGAAAATTCATTTTTTTCCTAAGGTCTTTTAGCATTTTTATAACCATTGTTTTAAATTTTGTTTTTTATTTTAATTTTGTTCTTGTACATGTTTTAAATTTTACATTTGGTATTTTGACTACTTCATTTCATTTCATTCTTTTGGGGGGAGATTTCTCTTGTTTTTTTTGGGGGGGGTGGGGGGAGTATTCCCTTTTGTCTTAATGCATTAGGCAGACTTATTACTATAACTCCAAAACTTGTTATGAGGGCTTTATGACAAAGGCGTCTTGTTGGGTTCAGTGGCATGATCTTCCAGATCATCTGAGCTCCATGCTCCAGGACTGTTTCTTGTGGGTTATGTGCACCCTCCTGTTGTTGTTGAGCCTTGCATGCTGTTGGCCCTTTCCTAGTGGGGTTTACTCTTCAGGCTGGCTGACTATGATGGTAAACTTTGTCACCATGTATGAGATGCTGTGCAGGGGCTACTCCCTGGAGCAGTGTTTTTCCCAGCAGGATTGGGTACCTGCTGGAATCCCCCTTTGGGTATGCCACTTTTGGGGCTAGTTGGGTCAAGCTCTTGTGTGGTCTGAAGTTTACCATTGGTTGTGTTCATTCTGGGTCTACTTGAGTATAGGTTGATGTCAGATATTGTGTGTAATTGGCCTTGGGCTGTCTGGTACTACCATGCTGTTAATTGTTTGTGGCTGTGTCTCCTGGACCTGCGTGTGTGTGTGAGGAGCTGATCTGTATATGAGGGTTGACTTACTCCTGCTTGGAGCTGAGCAGATCAGTAAAAGGATCGAGGCTTCCTGAGGTCTACCTCCACCTGTCTGCTACTCTGCCTCCCCCTGTCATTGCCTGGTCTTCCTCCAGAGCTTTCCTTAGAAAGACTATAGAGTTGACCCTACCTGTCCTCAAATGACAGTCCCTTCCACAAGCTGTAAGCTTGGTTGGTCAGGGCAACCAGCTTTGGGAGGAGAGGGCTAGTGGGTTCTCTATCTGGGGATCACACAGTCAGGCAATCAATGAGGGAAAAGTGACCCTACTCCAAATCCACACCACTCAGTCTTCCAGGATCTACAAGTTTCCTGCAGGGGCTCACTGAAACATCAAATTTGGTGCAGGGAGCCATCCCCTCTGCAGGAGCAAGCTCAGATGCCCCAGGCTCTGGTGACCAGACCAGGAGTCTCTCATTGGGGGTGATGACTGTCCAGCTTGTAGGAGTGGGCTAAGCACTTCACCCATTTCACACAATAGCCTCTGATGGACTCACACTTTGGATATTTTAGCTTTGTGCTGCTCTTACGTCTCCATCTCACCCCACCCCATGGAACTGTGCCCAGTGAGGCAGGGTAATTAGGATTTGGCAGTGCTATTCCAAATAATCTCCAGTTGGGGGTGGTGCTTGCAAGCTATAGAAAGGGGGGGTGGGCACGTTTTCCCCTTTGGGGGGTAGCATGTGCTGAGCTCATTAGGGGGATAGGAGTGCCCCACTTCCCACAATGAAGTCACACAAGCCAGCATTCTTGGTTTTGGTTCCCAGATAAAGCTGCCCCAGGAGACATGGCCCAAAAGTCCCAGCTTTGTGTGGGACTCTGGTCCCCATTTGTGGCTGAACTCAATAGGACTGGTTGGCCAAGTGATTGAACAGATAGAGTGGAGGGATATGGGCTGTGTACTCTAGGTAAGAGAGACCATCCCTCTTTTTAAAGCCACACAGTTTAGTCACTGTCCAAGTCTCCCCAAAGAATCTCCCTAGAAAAAGAGGACCCCCAAATTTACTGCTGGATGCAACCAGCAGACCCCTCCACAGGACCTGAGTACAGCAGAGTGGTCTCACCAGCAGTTTGACACCAAGTTGTGTACTCCTCAGTCTAGTGTTGTAACAATAGGACTGCTCATCTTTGGTCAGGTGACATCTGGGTCTCCAGCTGTACTGATTGGCCACTGATTTTCATTACCAGATGCTATACAAGCCCCTCTTAGACCAGTCTCTGTTGCTCTGGGTCGGGGATCCCTGTGTGATGTTGAGACTCCATACTCCTAGAGAGAGGGAGTTTTGCAGGCTCAGTAGCCCTTTCTGCATTTCCTCACTTCCTAGCAGTCTCTATATGGTTTCTGTTAATTTTTGGTTGCAGCGTTTCAGTTCAGCTATTCTTCAATTCATTATTTAGGTTGATTGTCATTTAGATGTAAATCCAGTTTGGGGCTGGGAGCAGGTGAGTATAGCTTCCACCTACTCTTCAACCATCTTGGAATCCCTTAAGTGATATTTTCATTTTTGCTTTTGGTATCTTTGTTAACATATGTAAAACAAGTCCACAGTAATTTGTAAAGCTAAGATTTATAGTGTTTGCAATCTTGGAGTATATTGAAAGCAAATTGTCATTCAATGCTAAAATCATTACTATACAGCCTTACCTCAATATTACATTTATATTTGCCTTTTAACATTTTTACATGAAAATATATAGAAATGCAAACATTTTCTTAAATTTGAACTAGAAAGAATTTACTAAGATTAAAAACAGTTCATGTTTTTCTTAATAGCTCATATTTGAAGAATTAGTTCTAAGTCAATCTAAATCTTGTTAATAGCAATTTATGGTAACTTAAAAAGAAATCCTATTGGAATTTCTTTTTAATTTTCATGAATTTTCAGTGGCTCTCTGCTGAATACCTTAGACAATATTACAATTGTTATCCATGTTTTCTGATATTAAAAGGGAAGATTCAATAGGAATAATGCAAAATATATAGAGAAAGAATTATGTTTTATTTTATTTTAATCATTTTTAACTTTTTTCACTGAATAGTAGAAGTATTTGTTTTTCTTTGTTATTTTATTTTTTATTTTTTGCTCACCTCTTTATTTTAAACTTTAGTTTTCCTGAGTTTTAGTTTCCTGAGTTTTCCTAATACTTTTTTGTTAGAGACCAGTAAAGTTATATTTCCCCACATGGGATGCTTTTTAAAATTTTGTGTGTGTGTGTGTGTGTGTGTGTGTGTGTGTAGGACACTGATTGGACAACATGTATAATACAAAGACAGAGAAGGATGGGTGACTGTAGATATCTTGCTGAAGCATTTACTGATTTGGAAAATGTTTATTTAATTCTTAAGTGGAAGGGTCTGAGAAAGGTGCTGAAATTACAACATGAATAACACACAGATATATTGTAGTTCAAATAAGTATAAGGCACCCTAGTCCGTTCAGGCTGCTATAACAAAGTTTCACAGGCTGGTAACTTTAAAACAACAGAAAGTTATTTCTCACAGTTCTGGAGGCTGGGAATTCCAAGATGAAGTCACCAGCAAACTCAGTGTCTGCAGAAGGTGGTTTTCTGGGCTGCTGTCTTTTCACTGTAACCTCACATGGAGGTGAGGGAACTCTTGGGGATCTCATCCTTAGGTCACTAATCCCATTAACAAGGGCTGAGCCCTCCTGACTTAATCATCTCCTAAAGATACCACCTTCAAATACCATCACATTGGGGATTAGGATTTCAATGTATGAATTTTGAGGAGACAAACATGCAGTACCTTGCACAGAGATTCACTACAAATTAAATGAAAATAAATAGATGATGCCTATGAAAATGTCCACAGATTATACAGCCATTTTTTCTGCATTTCTCCCAGCTAAATCTCTCCGATGAGACTGCTGTGAGGTCTTTTACTCTTTCAAAGTCTTCTTGCTTCCCACTGGCTTATCAAGGTAGATTTGATCACAGTTTGCTTTTCCATCTCCATCTGTAGAATTCCTTGGCATCCACTCTGTGCTCAGTAGACCAAACTAGACTGCTCACTTGTCCGTGAGCATTGTCTGCACTTTTCTGCCACAGGGAGTTTGCTCAGGTTCATAACTCAGCCAGACATGTTCTTGGTTCCCTGTCTGCCTGTGAAGATTCCACTCATTTCTCAGGGGTCACACGTGTGCTTTTGATATCTGTGTTACTACTTTCAGCTCTTCCACGCTTTTAAGCATTTGTCTGCTTTTTATTTAACCTGCCCCTGATCTTCTAAAATGTAAGAATAAACAAGCGAGCCAACAAACATAAACTCATGTATATCTTCTACAAAGTCTACAATTGCTTTTGGTTCTGCTTGGAATACAAAGTGCACAGTATTTAAATATTGAATACATTTATGTGGTGCACAAAGACTATTTCACAAGAATTTAATTTGTTTCTACTATGTGTCCTACTCAGAGTTTGACAATAAGATACAGATGAAATAGAAATACAAATAGAAAAGTTAACAAACAAAATATAGTCTGTTGTATGCCCCAATAGAGATAACCACAGGAAATTTATGGGAGTGGTACTAATCAGGTGAGTCAATAAATGGATGAAAGAATGGGTGACTAGGTGAATGAATAATTTATTTTAATTTTCTAGAACTGACATTCAGTACTTTGCACTCCTCCTCATTGGTAAAATCAACCTCATAATTTTGAGTTGCAGCTAAAGTGAGTGTCCTAATTTCTTCCTTCACCACATTCTCTAATAACACTCCAGTGGATAAAATATTTTTCTAATGAATTTAGTGCACTGCTTTCTCAGGTACATCATCTTGGCTTTAACTACTATGTGGACTGAGGTCTGAAATTATGACATTAAAATATTAATTTGGGAATTTTAAAAATATTTAAGCATAAGGTTAATATTTCATTTATTTATTTATTTTTATATTTTATTGATTGTGCTAATACAGTTTTCTCAATTTTTCCCTTTTACCTCCCCTCCACCCTGCATCCCCCAACCCTCCAGCATCCCCCACTTATTTCATGTTCATGGGTTGTACATGTAAGTTCTTTGACCTCTCTATTTCCTATACCATTCTTAGCCTCTCCCCATCTATTTTATGCCTACCAATTATGCTTCTTATTCCCTTTACCTTCTCCCTCCATTCTTCCCTTCATCCTCCCCACTGAAAACCCTCCATATGATATCCACTTCTATGATTCTGTTCCTGTTCAAGTTGGTTGCTTAGTATTTGTTTTTGCTGTTGTTGTTTTTTAGGTTCACTTGTTGGTAGTTGTGATTTTGTTGTCATTTTACTGTTCATAGTTTTTAATCTTCTTCAATTTCTTAGGTAAGTCCCTTTAACATTTCATATAATAAGGGCTTGGTGATGGTGAACTCCTTTAACTTGACCTTATCTTGGAAGCGCTTTATCTGCCCTTCCATTCTCAATGATAGCTTTGCTGGGTAGAGTAATCTTGGATGTAGGTCCTTGCCTTTCATGAGTTCAAATACTTCTTTCCAGGTCCTTCTCGCCTGTAAGGTTTCTTTTAAGAAATCAGCTGATAGCTTTATGGGCACTCCTTTGTAGGTAACTCTCTCCTTTCCTCTTGCTGTTTTGAAGACTCTCTCTTTCTCTTTAATCTTGAGTAACTTAATGATGATATGCCTCGGTGTGTTACTTTTTGGGTCCAACTTCTTTGGGTCTCTCTGAGCTTCCTGGACTTCCTGGAAATCTATTTCCTTTGCCAGATTGGGAAAGTTCTTCTTCATCGTTTGTTGAAATAATTTTTCCACTTGTTGCTGCTTTTCTTCTCCTTCTGGCACCCCTATAATTTGGATATTGGATTGTTTAAAGTAGTCCCAGAGGTTCCTAAGCCTCTCTTCATTTTTTTGAATACTACTTTCTTCATTCTGTTCTAGTTGGATATTTATTTATTCCTTCTCCAAATCATTGATTTGAGTCATGCTTTCCTTCCTGTCACTGCTGGTTCCCTGAATATTTTGCTTTATTTCAGTTTGGGTCTTCTTTTGTCCTTTTATTTTTCCACCAAACTCAGTCAGTTCTGTGAGCATCTTGATTACCAATGTTTTGAATTCCACATCAGCTAGGTTGGCTATCTCCTCATCACTTAGCTCTTCCTCTGGAGTTTTGCTCTTTTCTTTCACTTGGGCCATATTTCTTTGTCTCAGTGTACCTGTTAAGTTGTAAGGGGGAGGGGCCTTAGGTATTCACCACTCGGGGCGACTCTCCTTAATGCATTGCGGTGCTGCCTGTGGGAGAGGGGCTAGAGAGGGAACAGTGCTGCCTGCCTGCTCATCTTTAGTCCCACTTTTCGACAACTCTTGGTGAGACTGGGAGTTTCTCCCACCATGCCAACTGCTGTAGTCCACAGCTAGCTCTGAGTCTCAGTTTCCTGTTCAGCCAGGCTCCCCCCACACACAGTCCGCCACCTTGTCCTGGGTTCTCTCAGCCAGCCCACTCTTCCCTGAGCAGTCAGGTCAGCTGCCTTGCCACGGGTTCTCTCTTTCCACTCATCTTACCAGTCTGGTTGCTCTGGTTGACTGTTTCTGTAATTCCTTGGTTGTCAGAGTTTCATGCAGTTTGATTTTTTGGCACTGCTGGATGTTTATTGATTTTAGATTGGTAGTTATCCTTCTTTTGGTTCTGTGAGGAAGCAAAGGGTTTTTACCTATGCCTCCATCTTGGCTGGAACTCCCTAAGTTTTTTTACTATTTCATTATAAAAGACATTTATGTGAGGGGGACCCAGAAAACCAGAATTTATTTGTAAAAAAAATTGTATGTTTATTCTTACATGTTTAAACTTCAATCACCTTCAAAATATTCTCCATCTGATGCAATACAACTATTGAAGTTTATTTTTTCCACTGCTTAAAACACTTTTTGAACTCATTGATTTTGATACCTTTTAGTGCTTCTACAATTTTTTGCTTCACCTCTTCCACATTGGCAAAACATTTCCCTTTGAGGAATTTTTCATCCAGGAAAACAGAAAAAAGCATTCAGGGTGAGATCAGGTAAATAGGGAGGGTGGAGCACAGAGATCACGATGTTTTGTGGTCAAAAACAGCTGAATACTAAACACAGTATGGGCAGGAGTGCTCATAAATTACCCATCATGAAATGGGTAAATGGGTTGAAAAAGTCCTCAAAACAGTTCACTGAAGCCCCACACAGCCTCTCACAACAACACCAGCTGCTTCACTGATACAGATAGGTCCCTAGAACACTCACCTGGTGGGTGAAGCCTGTACTACAAGGGGCCTGCTCTCCAGAAGAGAATTCTGGTTTTCTTGGATCCCCTCTCATAATGCTTTTTCTATCTGTTTCATTCTTATGCACAATTTTAACAGTTTATTAGTTTACTTTCTTTGGTCTTCTACTTAATGACAATTCAAAACAACCCTATTTCTAGAGTCCTGTGCAAAAAGAACCTCAGTGGACTTTTTTTGGTTTTATATATTTTTAAAAAGAACTTTTCTGGGCTTTTCCTGTTTTTTAGCCTTTTCATAAAAAGTAATTTTCTCTATATACTTTGGAGATCAAACCCTTGTCCGATGTATCATTGGCAAATATGTTTTCCCAAATAGTTAGTTCTCTTTTCATTTAATGCTGTTTTCTTTAGACATGCAGAAACTTTTTAATTTGATGGGGTCCATTTGTTTATTCTTTCCTTTATGTCCCTTGTTTTAGGGGATATATCCATGAAGATGTTGCTGTGTGGAATATCTGAGATTTTTCTGCTGATGTTTTTTCCTCTAGGACTTTTATGGTGTTGCAACTTATATTTAAGTCATTTATCCACCTTGAATTTATTTTTGTGTATGGTGTAAGTTGGTGATCAAGTTTCTTTCTTTTGCATGTAGCTGTCC
>PVKU01015948.1:0-16385 GCA_004027475.1 Anoura caudifer | reverse complement strand
TGGATAGACCAATCTTGGATGGAGGTCCTTGCCTTTCAAGACTTCAAATACTTCTTTCCAGCCCCTTCTTGCCTGTAAGGTCTCTTTTGAGAAATCAGCTGACAGTCTGATGGGAACTCCTTTGTAGGTGACTGTCCCCTTATCCCTTGCTGCTTCTGGAATCCTCCCCTTCATTTTAATCTTGGCTAATGTAAATATGATGTGCCTTGGTGTGTTCCTCCTTGGGTCCAACTTCTTTGGGACTCTCTGAGTTTCCTGGACTTCCTGGAGGTCTATTTCCTTTGCCAGATTGGGGAAGTTCTGCTTTATTATTTGTTCAAATAAGTTTTCCACTTATTGCTCTTCCTCTTCCCCTTCTGGTGCCCATATAATTCAGATGTTGGGACGTTTAAAGATGTCCTGGAGGTTCCTAAGCCTCTCCTCTTTTTTTTTGAATTCTTATTTCTTCCTTGTTTTCTGTTTGGTTGTTTCTTTCTTTCTTCTGGTCCACTCCATTGATTTGAGTCCTAGTTTTCCTCCCATCTCTATCAGTTCCCTGTGCGTTTTCCATATGTGAAGCATATGTGAAGAAATACTGGCTGAATATGTCCCAATTCAATGAAAACACCTTGACTTATAGATCCAGGAAGGTTAACAAAGTCCATACAAGGAAAATAGAAAGCAAACAACATCTAGGTACATCACAGTCAAAATTCTGAAAATCAAAGATAAAAAGAAAATCTAGAAAGCAGCCAGAGAAAAGCAGTGCATTATATACAACTGAACATTGATTAAAAAACACACTGACTTGTTTTCAAAAACAATGGCTATTAGAGTATAATGGAACAATACAATTAAATGCTGAAAGAAATAAACTTTTAACTAAAATTCCCCATTAAGAAAACAGATCCACATAAAAGCAAAACAAATATACAACAATAGCAACAACAACCAAAATAAAACATTATCAGACTAATGAAAGCTAAGATAGTTGGCAGCAGAATTGCATAAAAAATGTTAAAAACAATTTTTTTTGTAGGCTGAAAGCAACAGGAATAAACAGAAACAGAAATGGTATATTTATGAGTAAATAAAGACCACTTTTATATAGTTACTGAAAAAGACAATATTTAATGGAAATATTTTTAACATTACAATATGGAATATATAGTGTACATAGATGAAAATAGTTGACAAAAACAGCACAGAGGATAGAATAAGTTAAGCAAATTTGTAATTTTGCAAGTGTCTTACATTTTATGTAAAGTGGTACAATATTATCTCTAATGGACTGTGATAAATTATGGATGCAGGCTGCTGTTCACAGATAAATCACTGAAAAACAAAGAAAATGTTATAACCAAAAGCCTTGAAATCAATGTATTCAGATGGAATAAAAAGAAGCTAATAAATATTAAATTGACTGACCTAGAGCAAGACATGAAAGAAGGAAAGTAATATTTAAATATATATAGAAAACATATAATACAAAAATGAGAGACTCAAATTTAACAATGATTAAATTGCATGTTACTGTACATAACATTCAAATGAACTGAGTACAAAATACAGATGCAATTATATGCTGTCTGCAAGATCTGTACTTTAAATATAAAGACAGTAGAAAATAGAAAAAAAAGATAAAGCATGCAAATAGTAAGCATAAGAAAGTTGGTAGACTGTATTGCTGTCTGATAAGGCTTCAAACAGAGAAATGCAAACTACAACCAAATTAGAGACAAATATACACCCCTCAGAAAAACTAGAAGAAGCTACAGGACAACTAGAACTCTTATGCATTGTTTGTTGGAATGAAAAAATGGTATAACTACTTTGGATAACAGTTTGGGAGTATTTTTTTTATATAAAGTTAAATATAATGTAACCATATGACCTAGAAATTCCACTCCTAAGTATTTACCTAAAAGAAATGAAAACATTGTTAGCAGAAAAACCTGTTCAAGAACATTCCCGCTTTTTTCCACAATACAGCTGACTCTTGAGTTTTGGGGTACCAACCCCTCAATGCAGTCGAAAAATCCTCATATAAATTTTGATTTTTCCAAAACTTAACTACTAATAGCCTACTGCTGACCTCAAGCCTCACTGATAACTTAAACAGTTGATTAACACATTTTTGTATGTTCTATGTATTATATATGTATTCTTACAATAAAGTAAGCTAAACAAAGAAATGTTATTATGAAGGTCATAAAAAAGAGAAAATATATTTACATTATTTATTGTAGTAAGTCTGTGTATAAGTGGACCCTCTCAGTTCAAACCTGTGGTGTTCAAGAGTCAAGCGTAATCAAAAACTGGAAATCTGAATGTCCATTTACAAAGAATGGATAAACAAATTCTGGTATATTTGTATGATAAAATATGACTCAGCAAGGGGAAGGAAGAAACACAAAAATGTAGATGATGGAAAAGGGAGGGAGGTGTGGAGGGCTGGGGCGGTGGGCTGGGATGGGAGTAAAAGACAGAAAACTGTACAAGAACAACAATTAAAATAAATTTTAAAAAATAAAAAGAAAAAAAGAAAATTAAAACAACAGTGAGATACCACTAATACCTATTAGAATGTCTAAAATTAAAATGACTTGACCATACTAATCGCTGATAAAAGTGTGGAGTGACTGGAACATTTATGCACTCTTGTTGAGAATGGAAAATGGTGCCGTAAACTTGGAAAATAGCTTGGCAATTTCTTTAAGCATCAAGCATACACCATCATATGACTAAGCCATTTCTCCCCTCAAATTTACCTAAAGGAACTGATGGCGTATGTTGACATAAAGACATGCACAGAAATGGGCACAGCAGTTTTATTTGTAACAATAAAACCTGAAAACAACCTGTCCATCAAAAAAAGTAGATGAATCTCAAAAACATGTGATACACAAAATAAGCCAGATGCAAAGAGTACATATATGTATCATCGCCTTTACATAATTTCAAGAACAAGCAAAATGAATCTATTATAATAACAATCAGAATATGAGCCTGACTAGTGTGGCTCAGTGGATGGTCGCTGGTTAGACACCGAGTCAGGGTACATTCCTGATCTGAGGTCCAGTTACCTTGTTGGGAGTGCATGAGAGGCAATCATTCAACGTTTCCTCCGCACATTGATGTTTCCTTCCCTCTCGTCCTCCCTCCCGTCCCCTTTCTCTAAAAATAAATAAATAATACCTTTTTTTAATCATCAGAATATGATTTGGCTATGGGGTGGGAACTGGCCATGAGAGGACATAAAGAAGCTTTTGGTGTTTGATGGAGATTTCCATATCTTCGTAGGAGCTCTAGTTCTTTATCCCAATAAGAGGAATAGTTATGTGGGTGTATACATTTATGAAACTCATCTAATTGTTCTCTTAAGATCTGAGAATACCACTGGATGCAAATTTTTCTTCAATGAGAAAAATCACATTTCCAAAGAATGACAGAGCTAGAATTTTAAAGCTCATCTCAATTCAAGTCTTAGGCTTTTTGCACTACTCCGCACTACTCTCATTAGCAGTAAACTGTGTCAGGGATTTTAGACTATGATTTACCATGGTATTTGGGGCTTGTGAAAAACTATCCTATTTTTTCAATAGCAACATCTTCCCTTTGTACAATTTTTTTTTCCTATGGGAGAAAAGAAGAAGTGATCCCCTTTCGAAGCTGAATCAAGTTCTTCTTTAAAACTGCAGGGGTGCCAATTAACACAGTTTCAGGGACAGCCTGTACTTAAATCTCAGAGAGACATTCCTGTATGGCAGAGTACACAGACCATGAAACACCATGTTACTTTCGATATTTCAACAATCACCTAAAAGGAATGAAAAGTACACAAAAATATGAGTTCATGAGGTCAGCACATTATAAAAGTTTAGGTTCTTTAATTCTATCCCACTTTGCTATTGCATTTTTTTAATCTATGTTGCATTGAAGATTTAAGCCAGTGCCTATGACTTTCTGTGAAGAAAGTAAAGAATTTGTTTTTTCTTTTGCAACAAGACTCGTGAAATTTTCTGGGCCCAATGCCTTTCTCCATTAATTGCACATTCATTCAGTCATACAGTTACCCAACTATAACTATAAAGAATATTAGGCTGAAAAAAAAAAAGGTTCAACACATATAAGAGACATGTCCTTCACTTAAGAGACTTATAGTCTAACAGCAGTTAAGGGTAATTAAAAAGATAATGCTAAAACTTCATAATAAGTTCTAGAATAAAGAAAGGCCCATGAGCATCAAGGAAAATATTTCCCAGCAACTTAAATATGTCAGTGCTTGTGTACAATTTCTCAGTGAGAGAAATGTAGCATTGTTCTCCTAATATGTGTGTATACCAAGTCTCATCTCCATCTTAAGTGGAAAATGCACCATACACATACCCCATCACCCTGAGGAGCTTAAATAGATTGTGATGCCTTCTTTCAGGATAAGCAAATGAAGCCCATTATATGCTTATTACCCATCTCCAGTGTTTTATATTTTTTATTGGCACCTAAAAATATTTCCTAAGAGTTTTCTTTATCATAGCTATAATTATAGTCTTACTAAAGAACAAAATAAAAAATAAAGGAAATATATTTTTACCCAGATGTCCTTTAGCTAACTTTTTCACTGCTGTTTAGTAGACTACATAAATATATGGGACACATACATATGAAATTAATTCACAGATGAGAAAAAAATCTAATATGTGATTCCAAATTTTAGTGTTGGTGGACATTTCTTAATGACATCATGTTCATTTGTTTGATAGCTCAAAAGTGACTCTAGAAGCCACTAGCTGACCCACAGAATTGGGCTATGTAACATGAACAGGCGAAGTAGATTTTCAAGGTAATCAAATCCATTCTTCTAGATTTATAAATGTATGTTTCACTGTTATTATTTTAACATGAGAATGACCAAACAAATAATTATCTACTAGATTTGAAATTGTTAATTGATTTGTCCAGTCATTTAAAGTGCTATGGATGACATTTCTTGTCATGTCACTTCAGTGTTCATGACACATGAAGTAGATGAGAGAAACAGCTGTTACTAAGAAAATAAGGGAACTCTGTAAACAACTGAAAAATCATTCTTGATAATCAGCTTCAATATTGGAAATTAACAGCTATTTCAAAAACATAAAATCTATACATTACAAACTTTATTTTGCTTTTTTCCCTTTGCCATTTAAATTCTGGACATCAAGTTCTAATAACCAAGAATATACAACATATTGGGCTTTTATCAATTACCCACTTCTTCATATAGGTTCAATGGCTCCTTACTGACTTGTATGAGTCGTAGGTATGGCAAACTCAAAAAAGGCTGGGTAATAATCAAAAGAGAAAAGGTTCCAAAAAGAAAGAGGTGGTTGCAAATGTTAAATGAGGCAGAGGAATCCAGGATTTTGACATGTAAGACCAGAATGTAGCATTTGCCAACTGAAAAGTTTTGCTGACCTCTCAGATAAGTTTTTAGTAGTATCAAGAGCATGGAGACTAAACTGGTAAATGTAGTGAATAAATGAGAGCACTTAGGAGTTTGTTCATAATAGTCAGTAATGTGAATGGGAGATTCTCCATTCCAAAACTCATTTTAGGAATTCCAATTCTTTTATATTTCACACCACTCTACTGATGCTTAATTATTAGTAGGTAATTTCAAGTTGTCCTCAGGGTTTCACTAAGTGGAGGACACCTAGACACTATTTCACAAAAGAAAGAAATATTTTAGGGGTAGATTGCTCCTTTTAAGCCAAGGTTGTAAGAGCAACGAATCTACTTGGAAAAAGAGACTAGCATCCAAATTTTCGTATTTTTCACCTCAGTGAATTGTTTATGCACTGAAAACCCAGCAGTCGCCATACTCTGGGTGATTTATCTCCTGTTGGGATGCCTATGTTCAGGCACAGTGCTCATCTGGGTTGCGCATCTAAGTGGAAAGGGGGATAGGGCTCCCAACACCTGTCTAAGGTAGGTCTATTGATCATCCGCCTTTACCTATTACTGGGTAAGTGATCAAGTTGGCCTTGCCCTGCATATGAGTGGCTTCAATGTACTACCATTAGGACTCAGATTCATATTTTATTTTCAGGTGTTCCACATTTAGGCCTTTTGTGTTTCTTATTAATCAGTTACAATTCAGATGGAATGAGTGTTAACAGAAGGATGCTCCTCAAGTCCACTATTAATGTTCACTTGCTTTTGCCTTCATTTCCCAACTATATGATGATTTTGTATAACAAAGAACATATCTTCCCTTTGACCCTGGTTCCTAGGAAGAGCTTTAAAATCTCTTCCCATTTCCTGAATGATAGGAACGTACTTGTCATGTAATGAGTTGACTCATCTTAGGCCCCTAGACAGTTTCCCAGTTTCCAGATGGAGGCTGGTCAGCAGAAAGGCCAATGACGTGATTAAAGAATTGGAACTTTGGACCATCCAAACCTCCTAGGGAGGGGATAGAGGCTGGACGTTGAGCCCAGTCTCATGGTCAATGATTTATTCAATCAGGCTTATGCAATGAAACCCCAGTAAAAGCTCTGACCATCAAAGCTCAGTGGAGCTCCTGATTGCTGAACACACCTATGGATCTGGAGGTGATGCGCCTGACTCTATGAGAGAAGAGAGCATGGGAGCACTGTGCTCCCTTCCCAGGTTCATCTTAGTGTACCTTTTATAATAAAACTGTAATCTTAAAAGCATAGCATTGTGTTGAGTTCTGTAAGTCATCCTAGCAAATTAATGAACCTAATGGGGTTATGGGAACCCTCAAATTTACAGCCAGGATACCAGAAGTGTGGGTAACCTGGAGATACTCCATGTGCTGCTGACATCTGAAGTAAGCTCAGTCTTGTGGAAGACTGAGCCCTTAACTTAGGGGGTCTGCGCTACTCCTCCAGGTGGTTAACATCACAATTGCACTGCTGTACACCCAGTTCCCACTGGCCAGTGGTGTCAGTACAGAACAGAGCCTTAAGGAGCCAGCTGGTGAGAGGTTCCTTTAAGACAAGAAACACCAGAATATTTCTATAGGTATAACGGAAGTTTATAGAGTACGTACTTGAAAGAGATCCATAAAGACAACTGATTCACATAACTATGAAGTTAATATATTATTTTAATAGTCTGAATTTCCAGCAATGGAAACACTAAGTATATGTATGGATGTGTATATATAAACACAAAAGAGCAAAAATGTATACATAGCATATTTACTATATATTACATATGTATATATGTGTGTAAAATGTCTGTGTGTATATATATGCACACACACTCACACATGTGTATGCATACAACTATATATATGCACACATGTACACTGATATCTATACATGCATAGAATATTTACATACACACATAAAATTCCCAAATGTTACAGAAAATTGATTTTCAGGAATGGGAGGAAAGCCAGAGAGCAGGTTTTAGAAAACACACAGTCAGAATTATGTCAAAATGGGGATAGATCAATCTCATAAGAAATTCTATCAACACCTGCAAATAATCTTTTTTGCTAGCCTTACCACCTGCATAGAACATAAGTGCCTGTTACTATGATCACAATTGACCTTAGAAACTGGTTGTTACTATTGAAAATGAGGTCTCAACACTGTTTTTGATTCATGAGTTTGCAATTGAAAGCCTGGGATTGGATGAGTGTGATTGGCTGAGGCTTATACTAATGTTTAAAAATGGCAAGATCTTCACCCAAATTGCAAGGCAATGTCTTTTGGCTTCTTTAATGGAAATCAGGCTTTGCTTTCCAGTGAGACTCATGTGCTATAGAGATCCATAAACATAAATGTGTATTTATTTGCTAAGCAACTAAACATTACAAATCTCCATTTCATTTATCAAGCAGTTTTTTAAAGTTCAATAAACAGTTGGAATAGATAGTTTCTGAATCTAGACTTCCTCTTGAAATATAACCCCTTCTTAGTTCCTGATTCTCCAGCTTTATTCCACATACTGCCAATATTTTATTATAGTAATTTTCAAACATATTGCAAAAATTAAAAAACTTTATAGTGAATACCCTTATATCCATTATCTATCAATAGTTCCTACTATTGGCATTCTATTATATTGCTTATCACAAACATATCCTTTTACTTATCCATCAATCTAAGTTATTTTTTATGCATTTCAGAGTAACCTGTAAACATCAGTATATTTTCCTCTAAATACTTCAACATGCATATAATTAGCTAGTGTTCAATATTCTTTAAAAATTCACATCAGGTTCTTATATACTGGAAAGCACAAATATTGGGCAGTACTCAAACGGAGATCCCAGAAGGCATCAAACCCTGCTGAGGCCATTCTGCTTCAGGGGTCAGCCCCCACTCAGCAGCTTATACACTGTGGTCAGGGTCCATCCTCATAGTCAGCCAGCCTGATGGTCAACCCTACTCACAGCAAGCCTACAGCAATAAAGACTCAACTACAGCAGAATAGGAGAGCTCACAAATCGATACAAGGGACATTCCTGGAGCACCTAGCTCAGGTGATCAGGGAGATTGCTCCACTGAGCCCCAAAAGACACTGCATAAGGTCACTGTACTAAAATTGGAAGATATAGCAGATCTGCCTAACACTAATACACAGAAAACAAATGAAAACAGGCAGCCAAAATGAGGAGACAGTTGTTGAGTTTTGACAAATGCATACACCTGTATAATCCAAGAGATATATAATATTACAATCACTCCAATGTTATAATCCTCTCCCCAAAGCCCCAGAGCAACCATTATTCAGATATTTACAGCATACATTAATTTTGTTTATTCTAGAGTTTTATGTAAACAATTATAGCCTATTTACTTTTAAAATAGGTAAGGATTCTTTTACTAGCAATTTGTGTTTTTAATAAGTCTGCTACTTTTCCTTGAGAAAATGTGCATCTTACAGGGTGAAAAGGGAAGTTGGTAAAAAAAAAATAACCAGTAGCCAAAAAGAAGTATAGCTAAGTGGACACACAAGAGTTAATTTCCTCTGAAACTAACATGCTGACCCTATTCTTCATGACAATTGTATTTTTATCTCATATTTGTAATCCAGGAAGATAATACAGAATATATTTCATATGAAATATGGAAAGTGTCTATCCCATATAGAATAGAAAACACTGACTTACTTGTGGAGCAATCAGTGGGGAAGTGCATTTTGCATCTCGCAAAGTGCCAGCTCCACAGAATGTGTACGCTAAGTGTGAGTGAGTTCCTATCATAAATGCAAAAGAAATACTCAAAGCAATAGGAGAAAAAGCGAAATGACCGATATTAAACTTGGTCAGTCCTTAAACAAAGGCATCATTTTGGTGATGATTCCTCACTGAGGAATGTTTTAAAAAAGAAAGAAGTATTAAATTAATGAGTTTATAGATGAAGTCAAACCACTTAGTAATCTGAATTAAAAAGTAGAATCTGTAAACTCATGCTTCCTTTTCTCCATCTGTCAGATAATTAAAGTTATTTACTTTCCTCTAATAGGTTTAAAAACAATTAATAACTTCCTGAACTATGCTTAAGTTGAAAAATCCTTTTAGTTTCAGCAAGGTTTTTCCTTACATTTACCAGGTTGGGCATTACTATAAATCAGCACTAGAGACCAAGAGATTCTAAAATACTACCAGCAACCAAAAACAAATTATGGGACATGGATAAGAAACTAAAGCAAGAAGGATGAGCTTGACTCCCCAGATTTTTTTTTAAAAGCACTACTTTTCTATCTTCATCAAACACTAATAAATGTTCTCTATGTTTTAAATACTGCAATGTATTGATTAATTATGGGCCCTCGATAAAATAAAGATCTAATATTTTTAACATTATTCTATGGGAGGTTATATGCAAAGTGACTTTACATGTATGAACTCATTTAATTTCTAAAATGTATAGCACATTTAATACATTTTATCATTCATACTTTATGAAGTATGAAATGGAAACTCCACAACTTCAACTGTTTTACTGTTACTTACTTGTACATAACTAAGAGGGATGAGAGCCAAAATATAAACTCTGGATCCTGAAGCTTTAATTACATTGCCTACAAAAACTATTTAAAGTTTTTCATGTGATCATTAAATGTAGGCAAAAGTAGAGCCCAGATGGGAATCCATCAGGTGCAGAAAAAAGAGTATCATACCTGGGAGACACGTGACATATTTTGAGCCCAGTTTTGCCATTACCCGCCTCTTTGGTCTTCATCAAGTTAATTCTTAGTTTTCTATCTGTCAACAAAGAAGAATGGCTTAGAAGATCTCTTAAATTTTTCCTTTTTCTTGGTTAATTCTTTTTGAGTCAAAAGCTATTAGACCATAATCTGGTACAATCTTGATATCCCTGAAATCTCTACAGTCAGTTGGGTAATTGGATATAGGGAATTGAACAAGATGATCTGCCATACTTACTGTGTTTTAAGGAATTGTGCTTTTCTTAGCCTGTTTTATATGTCTACAGAGCCCGCAATGGTACCTGACATTAAGTTAGTTATCTACTTGTTTAATGTGTCTCTTCTATTGGAATGAAAGCTCTTTGGAAGCAAGAAACTTATTTATATTATTTCCTGCTGTATCTCTAGCATCTAGAATAGAGTCAGGTAGACATTCAATAGGTTGTTGTTAGATAAATAAATAAATGAAAGATAAAGAACTAAATAACAAGATGGTAAAATAAGAACTCTAACTAGTATATTGCAAAAAAAAATGCATGTCCAATTTCATCCCATAAATACAGTTTTTTAAACTCTAACATTTGAGCTAATCTTTCATCCTCTGGTTGTTAGTCTCGAACTGCTTAACTTTAAATGGGGTAACATAGGTGTCAACATCTACAGCAGTTCCTGGCACACAGTAGGTGTTCACAGGGGTTCCTTGAAGTATAATAGAAAACTCTCTACCTGGTTCCAATATCTTAAATTTTAAAAAGCAAAGCAATTCATTTTGAAAAAGAGTATAAGGATTCCCTTTTTGCCCAACAGACAGACACACAGGCATGCACACGCACACACACATGCACACACATGTGCTCACTCACATGCCCATGCCATTAGTACAGTAATATTTACCTTCACTCTCACTGTCTGTCTTCATGACTTTAGAAAGTCATTTAACCAAACTTGGTCTTAATTGCCTCACTAGGAAATTAAAAATATTTTAATTGCTTAAAGTCTGCAAGCAAAGGAGAATGACTGGCAACATTCCACACGTCCCTCCTAAATCAGAGTTTAAAAATTCAGTAATTTCTTTGAAGCCTAATATTAGGAGACAATAGAAAAGGGACCACTATTCTGGTCAACTCCAAATAATCTAGGGGCCTTTTGTAAATATGACGCCACCCTTCTCATAAATGTTAATAGTTTCTTACTTGGGCATAGTGGTCCTCAGAGCCCCCTAAGCTACCTCAGGATGCCAAGTGATTTCCTAATGCACTGGACACCCACATTCAGAGACTACTGCACCTGAAAACATCAACACAATGAATAAGCAATAGAACATAACATTTAAATACTAGTATCAGTCATCATTCAATCATTTAGCATACATTATTTTATTTAAAACTTTCAATAAACCATTTTATAGGAAAATAGAGGTACAAAAACATTGTCAACTGTCAAAGAACCCAAAACTAGAAAGTAGTGGAGCCTAGACTAAATCAAGATGTTGTAACTAAAACCTCTGCTCTCAACATTGTGGGTAAAGCAACAAAAGTTTCTAACTTAAGATAAAATAAGGAACTATACATATTGAGAAGGTCTGTCCTGATGGTAGTTAATTGGCCATGGAAAAAAGTGATTCAACAACTTGTAACTAGAATCTGATCTGATGTATTATCAATGATCTATCATTGATTCCTTTATTTTATGGTTTAAAAGAAGTCTTTATTTCATTCAATACATTCTTCCATTTTACAAATGAGAAAACTGAAGTTCCAAGTAGCAAAATGCCATCCCTGTGACTACTTTGAGTTTGATATTTGCAAGTTGGTCAAGAAAAAGCTTTCCTACAGTGTGCTGATGGGAAAACTTTATATTAAGTAACCTAAAGTAGCTACTGTATCATTCAGAGCTTCTAAAGTTATCCTAAGTCCTTAAATTCAGTCTGTACCATATAGCCAAAAGCACTAATGCCTGGAATTAAATGCCTGACTTTAAGTTATTTATATAGGTTTCACTTCAAATGTGTTTTTTTTTTCAAAAAGAGAGAACATATTAAAAACAAATTGTGAGAATTTGTATTAAACACTGAATTTCCCATCCTGCACATAAATGATTTAATACACTAATGGGACTCTGGATGAAAGTGCAAATCCAAAAGGAAGCAGACACTGCCAAAAAGGTCATTTCTTAACGTCTGTAGCAAAGAGAAGTTTTCAAAATGGACTAGGATAAACACATCAGGAGGAACTTCATAATGTGTTTTGCAGCCATTTACATGATATTTCATGGGTTGTGTCTGATGAAAATGATAAATATCTTATATCAAATATAGTAGTGACGCTTTGTGGTTCTGCTCCCTGCAATGGTGTCTCCTTACATTACTAGATAAACCTAGAGGATGTTTTGTCTCAAGACAGTGCCTTTCGTTATCAACATTTAACAACTCCATTGGTTGCTCTATTATAGGTCCTTTGGGCCAGTCACTGCTGGACCCACAGATGAATGTTTTATATACCTATTAACTTGCAAAATTTCTGTACCCTAATGCAGAGAGGAAGAATTCACATCAATAAACTCATGCATAATATAAATTTCAAAGAATGTTCCAAAATAGGAAATATTCAATGTCAGTATTTTGGGACATTGAATCATTACAGCCACACTTAATACATTAATCATTTAGAGTCTTTTTTTTAAAGTTCATCTTAGTGTATCTTCACTATTCAAATATATGTCTTAACCTTCATGTAATTTTCTTAAATAGTTGTTTGAAAAAGCTCCGTAATGGGATTCCATAATAGTTTAAGGATTTTTTTGAGGAGCTAAATTATTTCTTAAGCACTTCAAAGACGTATTACTGACCTTGAGTTAGAGTCTATCTATGACACAGGATCAGTTCTGCAGTCTTAAGAGTTTTTCTTTCAATTATCTTTACTTTATTACCTATGACTGGTTCTCACTAAGTTCCTTAAAGATGTTAAATGGCAGAAATGAGTTCTCTGCATATAGGCTAACAAAGTCTAATTTTTAAAAATCTTTTTCCTGGAATACTATCAACTCTCTGTGGCCATAATAATTAAAAGTTTTAATTGCATATTGATGCTATAAGAATAATTAGGCAATATCAATGAGTTAGGCAGTTATCAGAGCCAAGTGACAGTTGGTCAAAGTGTTCAATATAGGAAGAGGAAGTTAAAGACCTTTAATAGTATCATAGATGGGAATACTTTTGCATTTAGAAAGAACACCATGTTCTTGAGTCTCTTCCTTGTTGCATATATCTCCCCCCTTCCTATTTTTAATGCCAGGTCACTCAAGCCAAGATTGCCCTTTACAGCTTCCTTACACATCTCTGAGTCCACATTGCTCTTTCCCCAGGCCACAGCCTAATTTTTCATAATAAACTTTCTCAGTGGCTGCCTATTGTTCACACATATACAACAATAAAAACATAAATTCTCATTATAGCATTACATTCTCAAATTTTACTTACTCCCTGTCTATTCATAAAAAGGGGAAAATTCTGTACCCCCTATCACCCATCTATTTTTAATTCAGTATTAATTTAGGCAACTAGCTTTGTCTTCCACTATTCTACTCAGTCCTGTCTCCCTTCATCTTTTGAAATACAGTTATTTTCCAATTTCCATCTACCCTGTTTTCTTGGCGGGGGGATGGCACAGTTCTTCATCTTTCTCTGACAACTCAAACACTAGGTCTTCAATGATAGAGCTTAGGTTCCAAAAGTGTGAACAAAATTTACAAGTCAATCCACATTGGCACCTTCCTTTCTGAAGGTCTTTAGTATTCAGTGCTGTATCAATTATCCTAATGCTTGCTCACTGTCTTCAGTTTTCATTTTCTTATGCGCGTTCCCCATCCTTCAGTCTGCATCACAAGTGGGGGGCGATGGAGGGGCGTCATGCGAACCACCTGGCCTGGGCATTCCCACCGTCAGCACTGGTGCTCCTAGGGCACAGGGGGTATCAGTAAACCTGCCAGATCCACTGCAGCTTTGGGGCACTTTGTTTCATCTCTTTAGATAAAACAAAGAGATTCGTTCAATAACCCACATTTGGTTTTTAAATGTAAAAACTATAACTATGAGATTTCCAAAGCCACACATTTAGATGATCACTGCCCCTATCATCACTGGCCTAGAAGTAGCCATTGCAAAACAAATCACCTCATTCTGGGTAAACAACCATTTACAATCAGCATATCATTTAACCATTTGTACATTTATTTAAATCTCAAATTATTGACTTCATAATCCATTTTAGTTTGCTATTAATTTAGTTTTGACTTGAATATTCTCTGAGCTTCTCCTTTAAGGTTTATTAGAGTGAATGCCCCTCTTGGAAACTAGTTTCACATACATCCCACATTTTGCAAACTGTTAAGTAAGAAAGGAAGGGCTGACTTTTTCTTCCAACCCAAGTCCCTTCTGCAGGGCAGCCCACGCCTGTTGTCCAAACGTGGGGAAAGGGTACTAAACCTTCTGCAACTGGACTGAGTCATAGCAATAACAGTTAACTGCTATGAATCACCACAAATTTATTGCTATATACTCTACATTAATCTCCCCAGTATGACTGTTAAGTAAAGGTTGTCATTATTATTTTAATAGCTGTGAACAGTGAGGGTCAGCGATGTGAACTACTTTGCTAAAGGACACACGGTTATTAATCACTCCTGAATCCAGCCTTGCCTGACAGCAGAATGTACATTATTTTCTCATTATTTTGCCAACTGACCATGTTGTCTTTCATAAGTATTAGCCAATGTTGGCCCACTAGTACAGTGCTTTCTTATCAATTTGAATAAAGTAATTCTACATTTATGTAATAACTTAACTCCCACAACCTTTGAAATAGGTAGGCAATGTATCACTTATACATTGCCAATAAAGAAATTAATATTATAAACCCTAATGCTACAGAGTCCTTGTATTACATATGTAAACAACTTCCCTGGTAAGCTCAGCTCTGAAATCATTTATTCATTCACTGAATCTCTTTCATATCTGTATTCAGGGCTTTAGAACAGAGTACTGACTTATAATAGTGTTTAAAATTTTGGTTCTACAGATCAGCTTAAGAAGAAATAAAGATACTGAAAAGTTCATGCCCTTCTTTTACCTCGGCTATCTCTCTCAAGTCCCTAGATCCTGAAAGTTTTCTTTTCTTAGTTGCACATAAGATTGTCTTTGTCCTGGCTATCAATTGGAAAAAGGTCACGATAGCTATAAATATACTTTTTGTTAGGGTAAAAAAGTTCTAGCATGGACAATAACCATTCGCTGAGTAGAGAGCTGGATACACATCAGATATTATCATTAGTTGCACCCCCAAACTTAGTAAAATTAAGAGAACTGTTTAGGTGGAGGAAGGGAGGGTTCCACAGAGTTTAATCTTCCAGGAAGTTTATTTCATCCAGCAAATTTAGACCAGCCCTCTCCTGATAAGCTAAATATTTTACATATTTAAATAGATCTATAAGAAGAAAAGGCATGCCTATCAATCAGATATGTTGGGATTATTTCTCATGACCCCTAAACATAGAAGTGAGAGTTTTCCAATTTCTTCTACTTACTTGTATTTCGGCCCCTGTAATGTCCTCCTTCATTCAGCACCCATTGCCTCATTTAGGAAAGTGCCTGTTCCATGCCCTTATTTACTCCTAGAAGGAAGCCCTGGAATGGCAGCTGAACAGGCTGAAATCCTGATTAGCCACAAAAATAGCAGCATGGGCTCCTCCACCTGACCACAGCCACCAGCCTGAGAGTGACCTCTACGTGAAGCAGTTTCCACTTCTGAGTTCTTGAGTGTGGATCTTTCCTCTCCTTATTTTATCTTCCTCTTGTACAGGGTAACAAGAAAGGGCAAGAGTGAGGCAACTCTTTCTTTCTTTCAGTTCAATGACACATGCTAAGGTCTTGCAGCTTCCTGTTCTAACTGGATAGATTCCTTGTGAGCTTCTGTTGTGGAAAAATGAACAAAGCACTGAAGAGGAGAATAACATCAATCTGCCAACCCCAAGAGCTTCTTATCAGGTTATCTGCACAGAAGTCACCAGGGCATTGGTCAACTATCAAAAAGTATTTGAAATATTTCTCTGGAAGTATTTTCATTTCTATATATCCCTTCCTTTTGCCTTCCAGAATGCCAATATTCTCATGTAACCTTCTATTTTAACAAAAATCTCCTGATAGCTCAAATTCAAACTGGCTTGACTGACCTATG
>PVKU01015947.1:0-16393 GCA_004027475.1 Anoura caudifer | reverse complement strand
CAAACCCCTGAAGTCATCCTTGATTCTTCTCTTTCTCTCACATCCACATCTGATCCTTCAGTACGCCGTGTGTGCTCCACCTCAACATACATCTAGAATTCCACCACTTCTTTTTTTCTTTTAAAGATTTTATTCATTTTTAGAGAGAGGGCAAGGGAGGGAGAAACATGGATGCGAGAGAGAACTATGGATTGTTGCTTCTTGTACATGCCTCGACAGTGGGACGGAACCTGAGACCCAGGCATGTTACCTGACCAGGAATTGAACAAGTGGCCTTTCGCTTTGTGGATTGACGCCCCACCAACTGGGCCATACTGGTCAGGGCTGCCACTTCCTACCATCCACACAGCTACTACTGGGGTCCAAGCCCCATCATACCCACTCATCTTAAAATATTTCCATAGCCTCCTGCACCTGCTTTCAACCTGCCCTCTTTTCAGCATTTCTCTATACAGCCTTTAGAGAGCCTTGTTAAAACAGAAGTCAGATCACGTTACTTTGCTGCTCAGAACTTTCCAATGGGAAATAAAAGTTTTAAAATAGTATATAATAGTATAATATGAATCATTTAGGGATAAATACGGCAAAGAATATGTAAGACATGCTGGGGACTAAAAACATTGCTGAGAAATTAAATCTAAGCAAATGGAAAGATATACTAGGTAAATGGATTGGGATACTTAATATTGCTAAGATGCCAATATTCCCCTATCTAGCAATTCAATGCAATCCCAAGAAAAATTCCAGCAGGGGTTGTTGGTTTTTTTTTTTTTTTTTTTTTTGGTAGAAATTAACAGGCTAATTCTAAAGTTCATGGGGAAATTCAAAAAACTGAGAATAGCCAAAACAACTTTGAAAAAGAACATCACCCGACTTCAAGCATAAATCAATTGTAAACAAACAGTCCCTTGTTGGTGTAAAGACAGAAAAGCAGATCGATGTCACAGAACAGAGTGTTGAGAAATAAGCCTACACATTCACAGACAACTGATTATTGACAGAGGTGCAAACATAATTGAGCGAAGACTATAAAGTCTTTTAAACAAATAGTACTGGAACAACTGTGATCCATACCTCACATCTGTACAAAAATTAACGGACCATAGACCCAAATGTAAACCTAGAATTTATGAAACAGCTAGAAGAAAATACGGAGAAAATCTTTGTGAGTTTGGATTACGAAAAAATTTCTTAGGTATAACATCAAAAGCATTATCATAAAAGAAAATACAGATAAATTGTAGTTCATCAAAATTTTAAAAGTCTGCCCTTTGATACTTTAAGAGAATGAAAAGCCAGACCACAGATTTAGAGAAAATGCTTACAAAGCATTTATGAGAAAACACTTTATAAAGGACTCCTAACAATGAATAGTAAGAAAATACTTCAATAAGAAAAATGAGCAAAAGATATGAACAGACATTTTACCAAAGATATTCAATGGCAAATAAACACCTAAAAAGGTCTTCAAAATCCTTAGTCATCAGGGAAATGATAAATCCAGAAAATCCTCAGTGGCTTCCCTTCTCACTTCAGAGTAAAAGCCCGTTCAACGATTACAGCGTCTCCCGTGACCCACCGACCCCGCCTCATGTCCTATTACTCTCCTTGCTCCAGCACACTGCTCTCCTTGCTGTCATGTCAAGATCCTGACATGTTCCTATCTCAGGGCCATTGCATTTGTATTTTTTCCTGCCTCCAAAATATTTCCCACGACATCCATATAGCTCCATCCCTCGCCTCCTCCGGGCCATGACTCAAACGTCGCCATTTCCATAGGGCACATCCTGGACACCCTCAATGGTAAACCCAGCCTCTCCACAGACTGCTACTCTTTCCTCCTTTTTTCTCTCCACAGCATCTGGCACTAGCATGCATATAGTATAGCCATTTACCTTGTGTAATTATGTAGTGTGTTTCCCAAACCGGAGCTCAATGAGGGCACAGATACCACACCTCAGTATACCACATGTCCAGATACAGCGTGCACTCAAATACTAACTAAGCCAATGAATCATCATGTGTTACCTTAATCCAGGACCAAGAAGCAATGACTTCGCTGAGCATTCCACATGCAGCCCTGACTCAGGGTTACGCCAGCTCTGAAGAGCTGTGAAGCACAAGACAGAGAGGCCCAGCACCCACCTGACAGGCTGTGCTTGAGGTCCTTCAGGAGAGAGGTGGTTGGCGCCTCAAAAGCAGGAGAAGGAAGCTCACGTGCACTTCGGTCTTCACTTTTCACTTTATCCATCCTGGTGCTCTCTGTGTTTGGACTGTGCTTACAAAAGAGCAACACTCAGGTGAACTGTTCTTTGTTGCTCATGCCAGGCACGGATTTCGCCACACGTCAATGATAAGAACGCTAGACCTCTGTTTCATGGATGGCCCACCCATCCACCGCTTCCCTGACTTGGATAGATCATCTAAAGGTGGGCAGAATACCCACCTATTTTTTCTCATTTCTATCACCTCAGGTCATTTTAGGAATTACCCAGCTAGTGAATTAGAGTTAAGACACTCTACCCTGATGTGTACATTTGGGTAACATCATAATCCAGAAAATTATTCCATCATACCTAACAGAGGATGACTTTTCTCCCAATGAAGGCTGTTCTGCTTCATCCAGTAGCTCCACTGTAAAATAAAGAAATGGCTTCCAACAGTTTCCAGTCTGAAAGCAATTAACACCCCGTCTGTCCTCAGGTGGACTGTGGATATCTGACTATATACCACAGACAGTAATTAGAAATGAAATGCTGGTCCCTAGAGGACGTTACATGCTCTGTAAAAGAGAGTGGAAAAGACTATCCAAGCACTAAAGACTCCTAATATTCATTTATTTATATTTTTCAATTATAGTTGCCATCAAGTATTATATTAGTTTCAGGTATACAGCCTAGTGGTTAGACACTTACATAATTTACTAAGTGATCACCCGGATACGTCTAGTACTCACCTGGCACCGTACATAGTCATTACAATATCATCGCCTACATTTCATGTGCTGTACTTTACATCCCCAGGACTATTTTGTTACCGCCAATTTGAGGTTCTCAATCCCCTCACCTTTTCTCACTCAGTCCCCCAACCCCCATCCCATCTGGCAACCATCAGCTGGTTCTCTGTATCTATGAATTTGTTTCTGCTTTGTTGTTCATTTATTTTGTTTTTTAGATTCCATATATAAGTAAAATCGTATTTGTCTTTCTCTAATTTGTTTCAGTAAACATAATACCCTCTAGGCCCACCCATGTTGTTGCAAACAGTAAGATTTCATTCTTTTCATGGCCAAGTGACATCCCATTGTATGTGTCGAACTTGTTCTTTACCCAAATGTCTATCGCTGTCCCTACGTAGCTTCCACGGCCATTCAGCAGGATTAGCAAACTCTTTACCTGTGCCCTTTACCAGTGTGTTCCAAGCACCGTTGTGGTAACGCACATTGGTTCTAGAGGTATCTTTTCTCTTCCATTCATTCCCATCCTAATGCACTTCCCCTCACATTACATACTGTTTGGGGGTTTTCTATAAAATCATTTACAGAGCTGTCCCCTTAAAACTCTCATAAGCTGGCACATTAGTAGTTCAGTGACACGAAAGGTAATAAAAGCTAGACTGGAAATCACAAAAGATGTATGAGGGAAAACATTCCGCAAGATTCGGAAACTATTTATTTTTCACCTAGCAGTACAGGCAATGTAGGAAATATTATATATCATTGACTTGATGATGCACATTTTAAACAGCTCTGAAACTGTATTTGATTTATAGTAACTGCACACGACCATGTAGTTGGCATCTTTCTTTTCTTTCTTAGGGTGGGAAAAGTAACAGTGTATGTTACAATCAGTGGCATCTCGATTTAATGAAGTACACTTAGTCACTTTCCAGGGGGAAAGGCTCTCACTGGCCGCTCTCAAGAGTCTCTTTCCCCTGCACTACCAGAAGCATTGAGCCAGGGGCAGAGAAAGTGAAATTCACTAAAAACGATTAGTCCATTATTATCCTTCATCTTCATCATTCTTATTCAAGGTGCTTTTCAGGGAGACCCCTCCATCCTTGACTGAGCCACAGGGCAAAGAAGGAGGCGGTCATTTTTTAATGAGCAAACGCTAAGCCTTGAGAAAGAATTCAGGAGTAGATGATATCCATGTGCACAGACCACAAGGCTGGTCGATGGTTAGTATTCCCCTGAGTTAGGGGGTGGTAGTACTGACCCCCTCACTTCCCGTTAGGGGCCCACCCACAGCCTGGCTTTGAGCCGGTCCAGGGCTCTGCTCCTCTGCAAAGGCTAACACTTACAGCACAGTAAAGAGTCCCACTGCTGCCACCACTCTCACTGCCCCATCATAAAAAGGCGTTCGAGGGGCAGAGCGCTTACAGTAGCGTCTTCAGTGACAAAGGACAGTGGGACAGTTGGCTGCAGTGGGTCTGCACTGGCAGTCATTAACTTGGCGTGATTTTCGTCTCTCCCTAAACCTTACTTCTCTCACAAAACAAAGTGATCTTTCAAACAGCGGTAACCTTGTTTACAGCAGTCCTTTCCTTTCTTCGTATCTGCCCAAATGGTAAGAAGACAGGACTCCACGCAGTCCTAAACCTCCCACTCTTCCCCCCTCTCCACCCCGCACTGATCTTTATCCCTCCTTGGAGGCTTCCTGCCTTCAGCTCTTGAAAGCAAAAACAGTGCCGGCTCCCAGCCGTTTTCTTAGCCCATTCGGCTTGTCTGAAGCACATGGACCAGCTGGGCTTCGATACCCTTTCAGGCAAACAACTGTACCTATTCTTAGCAAAAGGTGATTTCCTGTGATTCCAAAATCCCTAAAGCTCTGACAACCAAGAAGAGTTTTGGTAACTCCTTTTGTAGCACGCCCAAACTGACGTACTATGTGTAGCGCTGTGCTATTCCACTTAGTATGCGCATCCACCCATTTCTCCGTAGAAACGTGTTTCCTTACCGAGTGCTGCCCAGACCCACCGAGGTACTACGTGCTGCGTACGGTGCCTATCCTGAGTTAGGGTTTCCAGACGTCCGGAACCACTCTGGACTCTGCAACATTTAGCCTCAAGGTTCAGACAAGGCACTGCGAATGTGCGATGGACTAGTAGTGTGGAACTGACTTGCTGAGCAGGACGATTCCCTATGTTCAGATTCCTAACTCCGCCTGCTGGCTCAGTTCTATCTAGTAAAGAGCACCAGCGACCCTCACATTGTACAACCAAGATGACTGACGGCTATTCTGCTTATAATACCCATCGAAACAGGAAGGGTCAATTCTCAAATGCCAATCTTAAGAGTTCATAGATGCAATATTAAAGGCAAGATAATATACTTTTTCAAACATTAGGATGAGGCAGCACAGTGAGTTTGTTGCTAATGAAAACCCCAATATCGGAATTCCAGGAATACGAAGCTCTCACCATTCACAATCTCATGCCCAAAAAACATCTTCACTCCTGGGATGCTTCGACCAGTCTCCACATTCTTCACTGTTACAGAAAACAATTCAGTTGGTTAATAAAAAAAATAAATAACATTCCCTATAAGAAAATATGATGTCTCTCAAATGTGCCCAATCTGAGTTTTATAAAAAATTCCCAAATTATTTCCCCCAAGGAATGAAGAGTCAACAAAAAATTACAAAGCTATAGTTTTCAAACAAGTGGAATAAAAAAACAGAGGGAACCCCCCTGGCCAATATGGCTCAATTGGTTGGAGAATCGACCCATAATCCAAAAAGATCGCAGGTTCGATTCCTGGTCAAGCAATATGCCTAGGTTGCAGGTTTAGTCCCTGTTCAGGGCATGTACAAGAGGCAACAAATCAATGTTTCTCTCACACTGATGTTTCTCTCCCTGTCTTCCCTTTCCCTTCCCCTTTCTATAAAATCAATAAGCATGTCCTTGAGTAAGGATTTAAAAAAAAAAAAAAAAAAACCAGAGGGGACCGCAGAGAAACTACAAGGGCAGCAGCAGCACACTGAATACGAACTACTCCAAAGCAGCAAAGGCTAGGGAGCCCATCGTCCCAATATGCCAAGGTTGCAGGTTTGATTCCCTGGCCAGGGCACTTCAAAGAATCAACCAATGAAAGCATAAATAAGTGGAGCAACACACTGATGTTTCTCTCTCTCTAAAAATCAGTAATAAATAAAAATTTAAACTTCTTCCAAGAATGTGCGAAGGCCTTTGGTGCTAAGTATTATATATCCTACTGTATTTTCATTGATTTTTATTCCGCCTAACTCCAGGAGAACTTTAAGGCAGCTATTTCCAGGGTCCACACTCATGTCATGCTACATGCTAAACCATTAATTGGCAGGGAGAACAACCCAAGTCCTCCTAGCAGATAAGGGAGTTAGGAGTTCGGATGTCACGTCTACAACACGGTGTTATCCAGACAGAAATGCCCACCAGCAGCTGCCACATGAGAAAATGCTTCTAATAATGGTAACTAAAACTGTCCGTATGACATACCAGACTCGTATTATGTCCATTACATAAATCTGCGTCATTAAAGACTAGGGAGAAATTTACCAAAATAGTTCAACTGGACTGAACGCTTTGGTGAACAGGCATGAGGATTTACTGATTGTTGTCTGCTCAGTACCACTTATTCAGACTGGAAACATGCTCAACCTCCCCATCCACAGTGGTGTCCTACTGGACTTCCAGGGCTTCTGTCTCAGGGGACTGACTCAGCTGGCTGGAATACCCTTTTCGCTGTTTTTCCTCTTCCTCTTGTCTGGAACTCCGGGGTTTGACGCCATGTGCTAAAGATGGAAGAGCAGAAAGATGAAAAATCCCAGATCCCTGCCAACTTCAGGGAGTGTCATGATAGGCCTGGGATGTCTGTCTTACAAAGGAGAGCAAACTCCTAATTTGTTTAAGCCCCTGGAAGCAAATCTGTTCCTAGCACCTGAGCATGGTTCCTAATGACACAGCATTAAAAATTTCAGGTAACTTGAAAACTTTTTCTTCTCACTTAAATATCTTTTTAAATTTTATTTATTTATTTTTAGAGAGAAGGAAAGAGAGGGAGAGAAACATCAATGTGTGGTTGCCTCTCACACGCCCCCTACTGGGGACCTGGCCCACAACCCAGGCGTGTGCCCTACACTGGGAATTGAACCAGCGACCTTTTGCTTCGCAGTCAGGTGCTCAATCCACTGAGCCACACCAGCCAGGGCCCACTTAAAAAATCTTTCAGATTGTTTCACATTGCTTTCAGAAGTGTCAAAATGCTATGACATGTAAGGTCCTTCTGAATTATCCATGCCTACTTCTCCAGCCTTATTTCTCACATCTTCAACACTAAAATTTACTTAGGTTTTCTAAATGTAGCAAATTTTCATGTCTCTATGTTTTTGTACATGCTGCTACTTCTGTTTAAAACAATAGTTCTCTCAAAGTGCTCCCCAGCACAGCATCAACAATACCTGGAAACTTGTCAGAAATGTAAATTTCTGAACCCTATCCTAGAGCTTAAAAAAAAAAAAACAAGTCTTCCAGGTTATTCTGATGCACAAAGTTTGAGAACTGCTCACTTAAAACAGCCTTCCCCTTTCTTCCCAACCAGTCAATTCCTACTCACCTGAATAAAGTTCTGCCATCAATTCCTCCTTTAGGGAAGCCTTCCCTACTGTACCAACCCTGCCACTCTCAGATCTAAATTACCAGTAGCTGAACCTGTGTGTTTCCATAGCATCTTGTGCATCCCTCTATCAGAGAGGATATCACACTATAGTACTGTATTAATACTTGCCTGTGTCTCCTTACTAGACTGAGTTTTTCGAGTACAGGGATAGTGTTATTTTTTTTTCTTTTTAAAGATTTTATTTATTTAAGAGAGGGGAAGGGAGGGAGAAAGAGAGAGACAGTAACATCAATGCGCAGTTGCCTCTCATGTCTGCAACCCAGGCCTGAGCCCTGATTGGGAATCGAACCAGAGATCCTTTGGTTCACAGGTTGGTGCTCAATCCACTGAACCACACCAGCCAGGGCAGAGACATGGGACAGTGTTATTCTTATCTACATCCCGAGCACCTAACACGGTCCTGGGATATAAAACTATTAATGAGTAGTTACCAAGTGAATTAACCCTAGCCCACAAGTCATACCATGGCTTAACAATAACACTAGTCTCTCACACGCCCTTTATGCATATTGTAACGGTGACCTTGAAACTTACCATGCCAGGAAAACAACTGCCCCAGCAAGTCAGTATTCTAGCTGAATAAAAAACTACACATTGTAGCTCCAAGGTGAACACATGGGGGATCCAGGAGAGTGGCACAACCAGAGAGGGCATGGAAACTTCCAGCCCCTTCCCACATACCTTGCCCTGTGCATCTCTTCCATGTTGGCTGTTCCTGAGTTGTATCCTTAACGATAAACCAGAAATGAAGCTGGGAAGCTGGCGGGTGTAGGTTATTTTATTACTGTGAGAATAATATTGGGTTGGCCGAATAGTTCATTTAGTTTTTTCTGTATGATGGCTGTAGTAGTGCTTGGTTGTTTTAACTTCATTTGAAAAATTTTGTTAGATTGTGCTGTGACAGTTGTCATATCGGCATGCACTTAAAAAAAAAAAACTTATCAAAGTTGGTGGGTTTTTGTGCAGCTATTTTAATATTGAAGATGGAAGAAGATATGCAACATATTCAGCATATTATGCTTTATTTCAAGAAAGGCAATAACACAATGGAAATGCAAAAAAAGATTTGTGCAGTGTGTGGAGAAGGTGCTGTGACTGATGGAATGTGTGAAAAGTGGTTTGCGAAGATTCTTAGTACTAGTGACACTTTGGCTAAATAACTCTTCGCTGTGGGGCAGTCTTATGCATTGGAAGATGTTTAACAGCACCCCCGGCCTCTACCCACTGGAAGCCAGTAGCAGGAGACAGCTGACATACTCAAAATACCCGAATCAAGAAAGTTATTGGTGAAAATGAAAAATGCATGTTTTTTTTTTTTTTTTACAGGAAACACTAAATGGACTTCTTGGCCAACCCAACAGACAAGCACTGAGGTGGCAAAGCAGGAGCACAAGCCATTAGATCGGCTCCTGGCATCCGCACTGCTCCTAAGCAGCCTACCTACCTATGGACTTCCTTCTTGCACAAGAAAAACAAATGCCTTTGTGAATTTGTCTGTTGAAGCCGAAAGCAATTCTAACTAACAGGGAGGTTATTTATAATTTCAAGATGTATATGGGGAGAAATGAAAAGAACCACCCAATTAAAAACTCTCTATATTGAGATTGTCCCCTAACATGTCAACGAAAGCACAGAAACGGGGACAAATTAGCATACGCAGCTACGCTGCTCTGCTAGGGAAAAGAGCACTCTAATCTTCCTCTTCCTAAAACAGGAATGATGCCTCCTGACGATCCCCATGGAGCCCAGAGTCATCATTCAAACCCAGTCGTTAATCTCCTAAATGGCAGAAGAGTACGAGAAATGACAAGAGACCTCTCTTCAGGACAACAATCTTGTTGGGGTCCACATGCTGGAGCACTCCCTCGAAGATGCCACAGACCAAAGTGAGTTTCACCCTCCTCCACAAAATCTGATTGAGGAAGTGGTAGTCACTGCTGAGATCCATGCCTCCTGGTTCCAGGGGAGAGTGGGTTTTTTAGCTCTTTCCCCATACCTGGAAGGGACAAGAAAATTAAAACTATGACAGTAATTCACTTTTGTCCAACTTTTTAGAATGATAATGAGAAAAAGATCTATTTAAGCACCAACTCTAATATTTACATGGGAAACGGAAAACCAAAGGACTTTAGGCAAGGTAGGCTTGGATTCTTTGCCTATAAAACGCAGTAATACCACCTTTCCTTCCTTTGCTAAATGAATAAGCACATTTAGAGGCTTTTAAATGGCGCACACTTATACCTTCTTAATAGCAACCCAAAAACATGAAAAGAACAAATGAACAAAAATTGATACTAACAACATTTGTTAGCAAAGAATTATTTGGCCAAAATGTCAACAGTACCAAGAAACTTTGCAAACCACTTTTGACATGTTCCATCAGTCACAGCGCCTTCTCCACACACTGCACAAATCTTTGTTTGCATTTCCATTGTGTTATTGCCTTTCTTGAAATAAAGCATAATATGCTGAATATGTTGCATATCTTCTTCCATTTTTCAGTATTAAAATGGCTGCAGAAAAACCCGCCAATTTTAGTAAGGTGGGTTTTTTTTTGTTTTTTTTTTTTAAGTGCATGCTGATAGGACAACTGTCACCATACAATCTAACAAAATTGTTTTGACCCATGCTGCAATAAGCGGTTTACCCCAAAATGTCTGTGATCCTACCCTCTTCTGGATCTAGCCCCTTCTAGATTAGTAACACTTCCAGAGTTTGACATTTTTACCAACCAAATCCTAAGTGACTCGGAACTCTCACAATTTATCCATTACCATTGCAGCTGCCACGTCACTGCCAAGGTCATCCCATCCCACCCTGGCCACAGCTCAGGCACTGGGCTGCTGTAGTGTCACCAAGAAGTCATCACCTGACAGATTAAACTGCCATATGCCATACAGAGGATGTGTAAATCCAACTGTTTTGTGAAAATGAGGCATGCTTATTATAAGGAATGATAATGCAGAAATGTACCAAGAAAAAAAAACTTTATCTGATAGACATAAGTATCATTCATAGTAGACACTCATATTTTTAGTGTAATACTGTACATTAAAAGATTAATCTTTTTTTTTTAAGTATCTTTTAGAATCCTGTTATTTGGATGTCCTTGTATACAGAACCCCAGATAAATTTTCCTCTATGGTTGTTTAAATTTAAAAACTGCTTGCCTTTGCCACGCTACAAATAGTCAACCACTGAATTTGCAATTTACTTCAAAATAAAACATTGATGGAATAATTACGGCATAGTTCAACTAGGAAGAAGGGGAGAAGATACATAGTAATTTAAGCTAGATACATAACCTATATTTTTATATTTTAAGGTCTAGCAGGGGTGTCCAAACTTTTGATGTCTCAAGGCTGCGCCGGAAGAAGAAGAGCAGTCTTGGGCCACAAATGAAATACAGTGCAACACGTAATCACACACACACAAAAAATCTCATAATGTTTGAAGTGAATTTACAATCTTGTGTTGGGCCACAGTCATTGCCCTCCCGGGCCGCAAAGGGCCCACGGCCCCAGGTTGGGCAGCCCTGGGAAAGTGCTTTCACAAATGTTACTTGTTGCCTATAACCATCACTGCCTAACTTACACACGCAGAAACTGAGGCTTGAAGATTTAAGACACCTGCCCAAAGTCACCCATTTACAAGGTGATGGAACCTGAACTGAAACCAGGCACCTAGGGCAGGGTATGTGCGGCCTAGGGCAAGATCGAATGTTAAGCACTCGGAGAATATTGTCACCAAAACGTCTGAGAAAATCATTCTTCTTTTTTTAAGGCAATCCAATAGGCAAAAGGGGAATTTTCACAGAATCAATAGGACATAAACCTGGAAAAACCAGACCAAAAATTCATGTACATTTTTTAAAAGATAAGAAATAAAAGTTTGTGAATTGCTTGGAAAGTAAGGAAACTTAAGAAATGTTAAAGTCAGGAAAAAAAAAACCAAAAACAAAAAACATTAACACACAGCAAAGCAAGCTTTGACTGAGGACACCTGCAAATGGAAGACTCAAGATTAGGAAGGAAAAACTAAGGCCAGGATCTGGAGATGGGCTTCAAGACGGACTCACAACAGGGGCATTCAGGTGGCTGACACCAAGATTTTTCCACCACGCCCACTCGCAAGATTAAAAAGACGCTCCCACGGGTGCTAGACGAGCATACGAAAACCTTCTCACTCTGGACACGGAAGCGGACATCACTCGGTCCATCCGGAGCAAATCAGTGACGGAAACAACTGGGTGAGTCTAGAGCCTCGGTCTCATGCTAAGCCGTCAAAGCCTTAGGCAAAGGTGAAAACTAACGACCCCAGTTCAACCGGGCAGCTCGCTAAGAGCCCCCCCACCCACCCCCGGTGTGTAGGTGTTAAGGGATAGCGATCCGAATTGGTTCTAATCGCGTCGCAAACCGAATCTGCGCAAAACAGCTCCCGCCCTGGCCCAGCAGCTCGGTGGCGCCAAGGCCGGAAAGGCTGCGGGGCTTGATCCCACCCAGGTCGGGGCACGTGCGAGAGTCAACCAGAAAGACTGCATGAGTAAGTGGAACAGCACATCGATGTGTGTGTCTCCGTTAAAATAAAATTTAAAAAATTTAAAAAGAAAAAAAAAACACCACTTGAGGGGTGTGTGTGTGTGAGAGGGGTTCTTAAAAGGCACTGAAGCCACAGGAAAAGACCTACAGGCAGATCACCTGAGAGGGCGTACTAATTTAACGGGCGGGGCTGTCTTCAAGAAAATAAACACAGGTCAGAAGCAACGCAACACTCCTCAGTTTTAAGGCAAACTAACGAAAATAAAAGGCGAGCCATACGCTAGAAATTCGCTCTCCTCTGCTGTTTGGGGTTTCTACCCGAAGGAAGTTTGGGAAACCCTGTCCCGGTTCGCGCCAAGCGGCGAGCTCCTCCAGCTCCAGCCCTTCCGACTTTGGAACCGGACCGCTGCTGACGAACCTGGGCGAGGGCCACGCCCCCGGCGGCGGTTATCTGAGGACAAGGGAGACGCAGGGGCACCGGCAACCCGCTCGGCCCCGCGCGCGCGCCAACCGGAGGTCAGCTGTTTCCCGAAGAGCCAATCAGCACGCGGCCCCAGGACAGATTTCCCCCCCCCCGCAGCGCCCCCAGCGGCCGGGAGGACGAGAGGGCTTCTCGGAAAAACGAGGAAATGCAACTCCCGGCATGCCGTTCGCAGGAGACACACCCTAGAGTTCGCCCCAGAGACGTTGTCTGTCTGTTTTTATTGTTTTCCTGCGCCGACTGCTGCCCATAGGGTGGGATTTCCGCGTTAGAGTTCTGTGAGACGCTGCTTGGTTATGGGCTGCTTGTCGCAGGTTAGCTTGTTGTAGAGCGAATCGATGGCACTGCCCCTTTAATTGCGGTCGCGAGAGCCAGAGTGGCATTGCCCTTTTAAGGACGGTTGCATCACGGTTCCGGGGGCGGGGCCTATCGGCAGGGCTACCCGGCTAGGCGCTCCGGTGATTCATTCTGAGGCCGGAGCTGGGGCGGCCGACGTCTTCTCCTGCGCCGGGCTCAGCCTGGCTCCTGATTGGCCACTCCCGGGGCCGCCTCCGGCCGCGCAACACCCTCGGGCACCCTCCCCGGTCCGCGGTGGCTGCGCTGCCCTCTGCCTTGCTGACCCCTGGCCCTTCCTCTTTCCCCTCCTTCCCTCCGACTACCGCAGTCCTTTCTGGCGCATCTGCTCCCGGCGGAGCTCCCGACTCGGTGATGGGGTCTCGGGCCTCCACGTTACTGCGGGACGAAGAGCTCGAAGAGATCAAGAAGGAGACTGGCTGTGAGTTCGGGTATGGGGTGGGAACGCGACGACGCGCCTCCGGCAGGCTTCAGGACCGAGGGCTGCTGCCGCTGCGGTCTGGAGCTGGGGTACCTGGAGGTCGTGGGGGTACTGGTCAGCCTCTACACTGGCACTTCGGGGCCGAGAGCTGGAGAACCTGTTCTTCCAGCCGCACCTACCCGGAGCGGGGATCCGGCACTGCGGGGGCTGCCCTCTGCCCCAAAGGCAGGGTGCAGATTACTTGCAGGGCACAGACGCTGCTCATTTCTGCTCCCCCGGCTAAGGAAAGCCCCCGATCCCCGCTGTCCTTCTCTCCAACCCGAAATTCAGGAATTCTGGAGGGACCCTGTAGAAAACAAAATCGCCTTCTGGGCAAGGACTTAAGACCACTGACATTTGTGGGAAATCACAAACGAATTCTTGCCACAGCTGAAACATAAAAACACCCGCAGAAGGTCAGTGGTATAGTAAGACTTTGAAAGAAGTGACTCGGTGACAGGAGACCTTGAAAGAATCAGGGGTCTGACAGTTTAGGAATTCCGAGCTTGGGGAGGAAAAGCATGGACACTGACCGAGGGTGCTTGCTGCCCCGATTTCGGCGCTATTGATTTCTCCGGTGCTGTTGCACTTCATGCAGTCACCGTGGAAATTGGATATGCTCCCCAAAATTTCCGTGTGAATTTGTACTAGGAACTGATTTTTTTTTTTTTTTTAAATAGTGCCGTTTCTTCTTCTTCATTAACCTGAGCAAAGGAGCAACAGGGCTTTGGGAGTTCAAACCTCCCTAAAACACCATCACCCGCATCGGTATAGCCCTTGATAATGCATATGATACCTTCTATTCTTGCATTTTACACGAGTTGGGTAAGCGTTGAGATTTGTCACTTCATGGTACCTCTCTTCGATAGGGAGGTGACCAGTAAGTAGCTCGGTGGCCGATGTGCGGGTGATACTGGGGCACGCTGAAAGAACTACAGAATTAGGCGGGCGATGCCGTGCGACCTAGGATGGATTAAATGCTGTCCAGTGCCTTCCGGCAAATTAAACTCTCTAGAGCCTTGGAGTTGGAAGGGCTGTTATGTAGCCTCAGTTCTTGTCGGAGAGGATTACTGCTTTCAGCATCCCCTAACGCCCAGCCGCTACGCTTCCCCGTAAAGACTCCTTGATGATGAGCTCGCTGGGTACCGCTGCTGTCCTTTCCATGGTTTGGGGTGATGACAGAAGGTAGCTGCTAGCTGTTTATAATGCGCCGTACCTGTTTGGCTGCTTGACTTTCTGGTCAAGCATTTCATTACATTTTATGGCCATGACCCCTGGCCTTTCTTGAAAATGTAAGAACTACATTAGGTCTAAGGTGACACCAGAGCTAAAGCAGCTGTCCTTAAATAAAAAGTCACATTAACGAGGAAGTGTAAATTAACGAGGAGGGGAAAAGGCTGGTTTTTGCCTCAAGGCAAAGGGAGCGGTAATCCCATTCTGACGTGTTTGCATTTGACCAAATGAAAAGGGGCTTGGGTGCTACGGGACTCTGGGTTCAGTTTTACTGCATGGCTTGCACACACACAGAGCTAAGTGCTCCTGGAAGAAGCGTGAGTCCGCCACAACCAGTGCAAATGCGTGTACGGAGCCAGAAGGCCTGAAGCAACCAAGTACTCACTAAATTTCTGCAGTGTCTGTGATCGGTATGGCGCTAGGTACTCCAAGCAAATGGTGATGAAGGATGCCCATGCCTGGGCGGTGGGGATAAGCCCACAAGGGTTGGGATTAGCACCAGGACATGAGGTTCCTGCAATTGGGTGAGACCCACCTGCAGATCTCAGGGAGGCCACGTGGGCTGGCCTTGTGGAGGACGGACCCTGGGCTCTGACTCATGCATGAGCAGGTTACTTTTGGATAAATGAGAACATTTTGGTGGCTTCCAAGAGCATCACCCCCTAGCCTGCTACACAGTTATCTCTGCCTGGGAGTCCAGCCATCAATTTATCTAGTTGGTGTCCATCAGCAGAATTTATTTTATTTTGTTTTTTAAGTCAGTTTAAAAGTTTTCAATTGTAGTTGACATATGATATATTAGCTTCAGGTGTACAATGTGGTGATGAGATAGTTATATAACTTACGAAGTGATCACCCCAGTAAGTGTAGTATCCACCTGACACCATCCATAGTTATTAGAATATTATTGCAGAGTTAATTTTTAAAGTAGTAGTTTTAGCATGATATCAATGGCTTAAAAGAATAAAAATAACAGGGTGGGGGAGAGCGATGGAATTTGTCCTGTTTTTATCTGCTTCTTAGTTTGGGAAACTATCAGTCAGAAACACTTCAAGTTAAATACAAGCGTAAGACATTTCACTGTTCCCTCTGCCTGTAAGAAAATGTAGCATAATTGAGGAAAATTGACTTTAAATTGCAATCAATCAAAAATGTAAACAGTTTTTCCTAAGTCTAAATTGATTAGAATTCATGTATCACTAGTTTAGCCAGCATTTGAAATTTAATCTGTGATTCTGGGTAAGTAATTCTAGGTAAGAATTACTGGTAACACTTAGTCTTAATTAAGCCTAGAGTTCATTCCTGAGAGTTAATTTTGGTGTTCTTGATTTGGTTTATTTTCTATTTCCTTTCATTCTTCAGCTTTTAAATTTTCTCCTTTGACACTCTAGTAATGAGTTATTTGAATCATTTCCCATACAAGAATCAACCAATGAATGCATAAGTAAGTGGAAAAATAATTCAGTATTTGTCTCTCCCTCCCTCTGTCCTTTCTTCTCTCTCTCTCTAAAATCAATAAATTAAAAACACTTTAAAAAAATAGCCATTTAGAATATATGCACTCCTATGTTCATTGCAGCATTATTTACAATAGCCAAGATATGGAAGCAACCCAAGTGCCCATGAATAATAGATAAGTGGATAAAAAATGGTGGTGGTGTGTGTGTGTG
>PVKU01015946.1:0-16386 GCA_004027475.1 Anoura caudifer | reverse complement strand
TTCCCTCTGAGGACTGCCTTTGCTGTGTCCCATAAGTTTTGGGTCGTTGTGAGTTCATTTTCATTTGTTTCCAGAAACTTTTTGATTTCTTCCCTAATTTCATTGTTGACCCATTCATTGTTTAATAACATGCTATTCAGTCTCCATGATTTTGAGGATTTTGGGTTTTTCCCATCAGGGTTGGTTTCTAGTTTCAGTCCCTTGTGGTCAGAGAAAATGCTTGGTATGATTTCAATTTTCTTGAATTTGTTGAGGCTTGTTTTGTGTCCTGTCATGTGGTCTATCTTTGAAAATGTTCCATGTGCATTAGAAAATAATGTGTATTTAGTTTCTTTGGGATGAAGGGCTCTATATATATCAGTTAATCCCATTTCATCCAGAATGTTGTTCAATGCCACAATATCTTTGTTGATTTTTTGTTTGGAAGATCTGTCCATTTTTGACAATGGGGTGTTAAAATCCCCTACTATAATTGTATTGATGTCAATATCTTTCTTGAAGTCCTCTAAGATTTTTTTTTATGTATTTAGGTGCTCCTATGTTGGGTGAATAAATATTTACAATGTTTATGTCTTCCTGGTGGATTCTTCCCTTGAGTATTATGAAGTGACCTTCTGGGTCTCTCTTTATGGCTCTTCTTTTGAAGTCTATTTTGTCTGATATGAGTATTGCTACCCCGGCTTTTTTTTCCTGTCCATTTGCTTGGAAAATTTGTTTCCAGCCCTTCACTTTGAGTCTGTGTAGGTCTTTTGTCCTGAGGTGGGTCTCTTGTAGGCAGCATATGTGTGGGTCATGCTTTCTTATCCATTTAGCTATTCTACATGTTTTGATTGGAGCATTTAATCCATTTACATTTAAGGTTATTATTGATAAGTACTGATTCATTGTCATTTTCGTACCTATGTTCCTCTCTCTCTCTCTCTCCCTTTTCCTTTCTTTCCTTAAAACAGTCCCTTAAGCATCTCTTGCAGAACTGGTTTGGTAGAGGTGTATTCTTTGAGACTTCTTTTGTCTGGGAAGCTCCTTATTTGGCCTTCTATCTTGATTGAAAGCCTTGCTGGGTAAAGTAGTCTTGGTTGCAGGCCTTTGGTTCTCATTACTTGGAATGTTTCTTGCCATTCTCTTCTAGCTTGGAGCATTTCCATTGAGAAGTCAGCTGCCAGCCTTATTGGAGCCCCCTTGTACGTTACTTCCTTTTTTCCTCCTGCTGCCTTTAAGATTCTCTTTTTGTCTTGGAATTTTGCCACTTTAATTATGATGTGTCTTGAAGTGGGCTTCTTTGGGTTCCTCTTGATTGGGACTCTGTGTTTCCTGGATTTGTGTGACTTTTTCTCATCAAATTAGGGAAGTTTTCCATCATTACTTTTTCAAATAGGTTTTCTATCCCTTGCTCTTCTTCTTCTCCCTTTGGTATCCCTATTATACGGATATTATTATGTTTCATATTGTCTTGCATTTCTCTTCATCCCTCTTCATTCTTTCTGAGCCTCTTTTCCTTTTCTTGCTCTTTCTGGGTGCTTTTTCCTACTTGGTCCTCCGACTCACTAATCCGATCTTCTGCTTCATCAATTCTGCTTTTCATTCCTTCCACTGTGTTCTTCAGTTCAGAAATTGTACTCTTCATTTCCTTTTGGCCCTTGTTGATAGTTTCTATTTCCTTTTTCATGTTGATATAGTTTTCAGTGAGTTCATTGTAGCTTCCCTGTAGTTTCTGGTAGCTCGTTGAGAGCTCGTGGAGCTTCCTGACAACCATTGTTTTGAACTCAAAATCTGACAGTTGAGCTGCCTCTGTTTCATTTAGCATTCTTTCTGGGGCTTCCTCCTTTCCTTTCATTTGGGGATTATTTCTTTGTCTTCCCATTGTTTTTGAGGTTCTTCTTATTAGCCTTAGCTTCTTAAATTGATCTGTTCTGGCTCCCTGGGTTTATGGTGTGAACTTCTGTGGTACAATACCTGTGAGATTCAGTGGAGCTGTCTGCTTCAGGTATCCTGGTGTTCACAGTTTCCACTGTCTTATCTGTTGAAATGCCCCCTCCTTGGGATCATCTCTGGTTTTTTCACAGTTCCAGGGTTGGTTTTTTGTTGTTGTTGTTTTGTTTTGTTTTTGTCTTACTCATGGGTATTTATAAAGAGAAAAGAGGAAAAAATGGAAAGAGAAGAAAGAAGAGAAGAAAAAAAAGGAAAGAACAGAAGAAAGAAAAAGGAAAAAGGAAGAAAGAAGAGATAAAATTAGAAAGAAAGGAAGAAGGAATAAGGCAAGAAAGAAGATATGCAAAGCAGAGGGCATTGAGGGGTTAATTTAAAAAGAAAAATAATAAAAAAAAGAAAAAATTAAAAATTTTTAAAAAAAAAGCAACAAGAAAAAAGAAAAATAAAATTAAAAAAACCCAACAACTCTCGCTGTTTTCAATCTTGCTGAGCTGGTGTTTCTAGTCTTGCTGGCTGTAATGGTCTAGGGGTGACCGTATCGCTTTTGTCCCTGTTCAGCGCTCAGCTATCTTTGTGCTACTGTCCTCAGAGCTAGCCCTGTGCCTCTCCGCCCAGGGCCTCAGGTGTAAGTTCTGAGGATGCGCGTGCCTATCCCAGTTGCACGCAGGTGCCTATGATCTCGCAGCCACCTGTGGTCACGTACGGGTGCCAACCCTCATGCAATGGTCCCTGTTGGATGGCGGGCTCAGGTGCGTGGCTGCCCCTCCGGCACCGGGCAGTGGAGGCTCCTCGAGCTCAGGTGAGCGGCGGAACAGCCGTCCTGTGGGCGCGCGCCTGCCCCAATGGCGCCAGGCGCTGGAGGTCCTGCAAGCCCGGGCGCGTGGCTGTCTCAATGTCGCCAGGAGCCAAATGACCTGTGGGCACCGGCCTCCCGCAAGCCCAGGCCAGCAGCTGCTCCTCGGGTGCCAGGAGTCAAAGGCCCCGGGAGCTCAGGTGTGTGACTGTCCTAGTGGCGCTGGCCACCAACAATCAGGAGACCTCTGGTATGCAGTCCTTCCCCAGGATATGCATGGGTGTTCACACCCCCAGCTTGTCTGCCACTGAGACCCCAACTCCTCTGTGAGATTTCAAGCAACTGGGTTTATCCCAGTGCCGCTAAAACTTTGTTTGGCTGGGGAGGGAGCAGTTGACCCAGCTCCCTCCCTAATCTTGTGGCGAGCCTGGCGAGAGCCAGCCCGGGCCTCAGACCCGGCCCTGGTGTGTGCTGCCCCTTGGGCTCTTACTGTTCTGAAGTCCTCTCCTTACCGTCTGGTTTTTCAGTGTCCACTACAATTTTTGATCTCCTGATTTCAAATATGCTGTATTTCTGATGGCTGTTTGCTCCGTTCCAATGTAAATCGGCCAGAATATTCTCCTGTGTGTAGGGGGAAGCGAAATATGCTCTTTCCTACTGCGCCGCCATCTTCCCTAGTCCTAGAGATGTCTTATTTTAATTCAAAATCTGATTACTTATATCTTCACCTCAGGGTTCAGATTTGTCCAGAATAATGAAGAATTAGTATGTAATTGCTTGTTTATGATATCCAGTCATGTACTTGAAGCAGTTTTCAAAGGCCCTTCGAACCTAGGCTATAGTGCCCTGGGTTTCTTCAAGGATTTGTTCATGAAATGTCAATTCAGTGCTTAAAATTCTTTAACAATTCCTATTCACCATGAGTTCCTTAGCATCCAGAATGTGATAACTTAAAATGGAAAGTTTTAAATATTTTTGGCTTTTTCTGATTCAACAATATATTGTGGGAAATATGTAAGAAGGAGGTAAAAAAAAACACCTCACATTCTCATCTTCTAGAGGTAACTACTGTTAACATTTTAATAGGCAGCTTCATTCTTTTCTTTTCCTGTTTATAGGGATGTTTAAAAAGCTTACAGGAATGTCAGATACCTAGTCTGGTCTTAGGAATGGTAGAATTGTCTGTCCCTGAAAGAAGATTGCCCTGCCACAGAATTTGTATCATCTTAGTGTACTTATTTTAGAAACCAGTAATGGGTTTTTGAATTTCTTAGTGCATAGAAGCTCATTGGCCCCTTTTATCATTAAAGAAGTGTGTATAGGTTATTTTTTAAAATCTCTTGTAGTTTCTGGAATCTTCTTACCCCGTATATGGAGCTCTGTAGAGTATTAACTAGCTCATGTTTGAAGTAGTATGTTTATGGAGTAGTAGATTTTTAAATCAATCTTGGTTTATTTCACTAAAACCTACTTCCATATTGCATACGTGTTTAGTTTTCTTTTAATTTTTTAAAATTTTGGTCATGAATCAAAATGAATGTGAGTATTAAGGAGCCAACATCTCTACAAGTTCCTGGCACTTAGTAGGTGTTGCGTAGTAATTAATTTGAAGTGGTAGATATTAAAAATTTTAATCTATGCCACCTTTAAATAATCACCTCTGTTTAAGTTCTCTTTGAAAATTTGCTGTTTGCATCATATTCACGAAATGTTTCTTCCTAAGTGAACTTGCTTCTTACTGTCATTTTCATGTAGATTTTTTACCTTGTGTTTATCCATGTAATCCTTTGGATTAAATGCCACCTTTTTCCTCCCTCCCTCCCTTCCTTCCTTTTTTGATTTTATTTATTTATTTTTAGACAAAGGGGAGGGAAAATGAGAGGGAAAGAAACATCCATGTGCAAGAGAAACATCAATCGGTTGTCTCACACACCCCCAACCAGGGGACCTAGCCCCTGACCCAAGCATGTGCCCTGATCAGTAATTGAACTGCTGACCTTTCAGTTCATAGGCCAGTGCTCAATCCACTGAGCCACAACAGCCAGGGCATATATGCCACCTTTTGACAAGTCTGTTTTTTTGGTTCTTACACATCTCTTTTCATTTCCATAATACTGGTAATTTTATATCTACCTGCTTGCCTCATAGCTGATTTCACTCTCTACCTTCACATCCATCCTACTAGACTACTTTTCCTAGGCTTAGACTTATAGTTTTGATCAAAATAATGTACAGGTTCCCAACTGTGCATTTAATTAAGTCCAGATTCCTCAGTTTCAAATCTGTACAATATGTTTTAATTTCATCTTTTTAGTTTTATTTTTCACTTAACATATACACTATTTCTTAAACACACCTCTGAATTTTTGCTCCTTTGCACACATGGATTCCTTGTGGAGCAATAATTCTTAGAAAAATGTTGTTGTCAAAGTCCTGCCTCTTCATAATCCAGCTCAAAGTTTACCTTCACCATGAATGATAATTCACATCCAAAATTCTTCTGTAACCTCCCCCCCTCATACACTGCAGCACTTGTGGCAGTCTTAAGGGATTTAGCATTTCCTTTACTGTGGTTCAGTTTTTGCCTCTCCCTTTCTCATTTCCACATTGTATGTGAAGCAGTATATATGAAGCTTCCTGTGGACACAGGAGGGGTGGGGTTGCGGGCACAACTAAAACTACTGAAAGCCCTCTAGCAGTCGGCTTGTGGAAGACAAACACAGGCGGAAACTGATGGCAGCAAGGGTAGAGGTAAGAAGGTGGGTTTGGGGTGGGAGAAAGGGCCTGGTTTTGAAGACAGGGTGAGGCTTATCTCATACCTTGCTCATAAGAATTTGTTGAATTTCTAGAGGGATTAAAAAAAAATCTGGTTCTCAAGTTTTCACTGTATTTAAGAATCTGATAGAATTATATGTACATATACATGTAAAAATTCCTTGAAAAGACCCCCCAAAATGTTTACTACTAGAATGTATTGACTAAAATGTGATGGTATCATGAACCTTTCTCAAACTAGGCAGGGATCAATTAAGTCATGCTGGAATTTATCCCATATAACAAATTTTATTTTGTACCAGTTATGTGCTAGGTTATTTAAAAAAAAAAAAAAAGAAAAAAAGCCCAGGCTGGTGTAGCTCAGTGGATTGAGTGCAGGCTGCGAACCAAAGGGTTGCCAGTTCAATTCCCAGTCAGGGCACATGCCTGGGTTGCAGGTCAGGTCCCCAGTGGGGGCCATGTTAGAGGCAACCACACAATGATGTTTCTCTTCCTCTCTTTCTCCCTTCCCCTTTCTCTAAAAATAAATAAATAAATAAATAAATAAATAAATAAAGTTAAAAAAATGAGTCAGAGTAAATGACCTCAAGTTGTTCCTGACCCAGGGCAGGTGGATGTGTGGCAGTGCGACAGGAGTTCTCCTGATTTCTAACAGTAGTGCCAAGTGGCTCAGTACGTAAGGAACCCTTAGAAACAGCCTCATTCTGGACAACCTTTTGGCTCAGTTCTGCCACGCAGGTTCTGAATGAAAGTATGGTCTTTGGGAGGTGTGTCAGCCTGTGACTTACACGTTCTCTATTTCCGAATAAGTAGTTAAGCTTAAATTCCTGTGGATGTCAACAGGCCTGCTCTGTGATTGTTATATGCAGGGCCCCTGCCAGAATGCCTGCTATTCCCCAGTTATTAAGGATTGTCCTTGTCCAGAGTTCGATGCTTAGGTCTGCCAAGCATCTACTCCAGTAAACCTCCGATCAGGGTCAGAGCATCAGGCTGGTGGCACTTATTTCCTCCCAGAGGCAAACGCACACGATACTCAAATTGGAATCAAAACTTCCCTTGACCACCCACCGGCTTCCAACTATTGTCCCATTTTCACTCCTCTTGCAAATTCTATTTTTCTTAGAGTCAACATTCAGAATGAGGTAAGTGTGATGAACAGCCCTTTAACCTGTCTAGAGCCTGCTCCAGTTCCAACTGTTGGCCTGTAGAGTGGGCTTAGGTAGGGCTTGGCCGTTGGCTGCTTCTCCTCCTGGGTGGGCACTCTGAGGGGCTGAGCCTGCCGGAGTCTGCAAAGAAACAGTTCTGGGTCATCTAGAGCCTGGTTACTTTGGAAGATCCCTTGGAAACCCATCCTTGATTGTCCTGCACTGCTGTTCCCCACCCTCTAACCCCCACCTGCTACTTGGCATCATAACATTTGCTTGAGGTCTCTGGCATTTGTTCCAGTCTGCTTTGCTTATTTACATGTTAATCTCCCTTGTTGAATTCGAATTTCCTTTAGAACAAGTGGTGTAGTGCCTGATATGGAACTTAATAAGCTCCATGTCTTCTCTTAAAGTTTTAAAGGGTTATATTCCTCCAGAGTTCTGAATCAATTGAGAAGTAAACATGGGAGTAAGATATCACTGCTAATGGGGAAAGGAGATTGTGGCTTGAAACCACGGCTAAACTGAGTTTGCTCCTCCTTATTCTAAGTTGAATTTACTAGTACAGTCACTGACTACAGGCCTCCCATCTGCAGGAGAGGCTCTGCCCTGGAGAGGAGGTTAGCAAGTCCTAAAGACTGCAGCTGCTGGGGTCACGGCTGGACCCTAGAAAGGGCTTAGGCCTCACACGTGCAATGGCTTTTCCCCAAATCTCACCACTATCAGGTAACATCTGTGATGGGTGGGATAAATGGGGAGGCCAAGGAGAGAAGGATGGAGGCTTGCTTTCTAATGCAGTTGACCTTTGAACAATGCAGAGGTAATGGTCCTGGACCGGCTGTGTAGTTGAAAATCTAGGTATTATATCAGCAAGTCCTCTGCATGCGCCCTGTTCTCAGCTTCCTCTTGACTCATAAGCAATGCTGGTCAGTTGAGAAAACCCTCTTACACGTAGACCCATGTAGTTCAACCCCACATTGTTCAAGGGTCAACTGTATTTCCAAAGGGAGTAGAATTGTTTAGCTGAGACAAGAATATGGAGGAATCCCTGTTCCAAATCCTAGAGATGGCCGTGTTGTCCTGGCATCCTCTGGATGGAAGGTAATCTGGATCTGGTCAGATCATGTGGGCTGAATGAGGTAATTTGCAGATAAATAACCTCTACCTGGTATAGACTCTAAAGCTGCCCTGCCCTCTATGGTTGGTGGTCTGTGGCACCAAACAAATACAACTTCCACTCTGTCGTCTTGAGAGAGAAGCAGTGCTGGCTGGTGTAATCTGCGCACTTCTTTCTTTTTCAATCAAATCATATTGATGTCCTAGGCAAAGAATAATATTTGTCAGAATTAATTTCTCTTTCTTTTGGCTGTTTTCTTTGTGACAATGTATTTCTTTCAGGCTATTTTGTGAAGGTTAACAGATTTGTTTTTTAAAATATAAAAAATATATTTTATTAATTATGCTATTACAGTTATCTCATTTTTTTCCCTCCCCTTTATTCCCCTCTGCCCAGTACCACCCCTTCCATCAGTATTTCCCCACCTTAGTTCAAGGCCATGGGTCGTATGTATAAGTTCTTCGGCTTCTCCATTTCCCGTACTATTCTTAACCTTCCCCTGTATATTTTGTACCTACCGTTTATGCTTATTCCCTGTACCTTTCCCCTCATTCTTCCCCTTCCCCCACCCCACTGATAACCTCCATGCGATCTCCATTTCTGAGAATCTGTTCCCGTTCTATTGCTTGCCTAGTTTGTATTTGTTCTGTTTTTAGGTTCAGTTGTTGATAATTGTGAGATAGTTGTCATTTTACTGTTCATATTTTGATCACCATCTTTTTCTTAGTTAAGTCCCTTTAACATTTCATGTAATAAGGGCTTGGTGATGATGAACTCCTTGAACTTGGCCTTATCTGGGAAGCATTTTACCTGCCCTCCCATTCTAAATGATAGCTTTGCTGGATAGAGTCATCTTGGATGTAGGTCCTTGCCTTTCATGATTTTGAATAATACTTCTTTCCAGCCCCTTCTTGCCTGTAAGGTTTCTTTTGAGAAATCAGCTGACAGTCTTATGGGAACTCCTTTGTAGGTAACTGTCTCTTTTTTTCTTGCTGCTTTTAAGAATCTCTTCTTATCTTTAATCTTGGGTAATGTAATTACAATGTGCCTTGGTGTGTGCTTCCTTGGGCTCAACTTCCTTGGTACTCTCTGAGTTTCCTGGTCTTCCTGGAAGTCTATTTCCTTTGCCAGATCAGGGAAGTTCTCCTTCATTATTTTTTAAATAGGTTTTCAATTTGTTGCTCTTCCTCTTCTCCTTTTGTCACCCCTATGAGTAGGGTGTTGGAATGTTTAAAGTTGTCCCAGAGATTTTTAAGTCTCTCCTCATTGTTTTGAATTCCTGTTCCTTCATTCTGTTCTAGTTGAATGTTTATTTCTTCCCTGTGCTCCAAATTGTTGATGTGAGTCCTGGTTTCCTTCCCTTCACTGTTTGTTCCCTGCACATTTCCTTTATTTCACTTTTCATAGCCTTTACTTCTTCCTCTATTTTTCGACCATACTCACCAATTCTGTGAGCATCCTGATTACCAGTGTTTTGAACTCTGCATCTGATAGGTTGGCTATTTCATCATCACTTAGTTGTATTTCTGGAGCTTTGATCTGTTCTTTCACTGTGTCCATATTTTTTGTCTTGGCATACCTGTTACATTGTAAGGATGCAACCTTAGCTATTCATCAGGGTGGGGCAACCCATGTGGTTGCCTTGTGGCACTGTATGTAGGGGAGGGTTCCTGAGAGGGAACAATGCCACTTGCTCAGCTCTCTGCCAGCTTTCAATCACTTCCTCACTACCCACAAGCAAATTGGGCCCTTCTGGTGTGGATTCCTGGGTGGGTGGGTTTGTGTACATTGTAGGGCCCTGTGGGTCTCTCCAACAAACTCTCCTGTGAGGCTGGGAGTTTCTCCTGCTGACACAACCCCCACAGATTTTTACAGCCAGAGGTTTTATTTCCCTGTGTGGGTACCCTGACTTCTGCGGTCTGTCTCACTCTCTAGTTGTTCCTCCTGGTTTATCTGCAGGCCAATGTGGGACTGCCCTGTACACCATCTGCCGCCTTTCCATGAGTCCACTCCACCCCAGCTGCCTGTCTCCAACCCTCCTACTGATCTGTATGAATGTTTCTTCTTTAACTTCTTTGTTGTCAGACTTCCATACAGTTTGATTTTCTAGCAGTTCTGCTTATTTTTTTGTTTTTAAATTTGTTGTCCTTCTTTTGGTTGTGCAAGGAGGCAAAGTATATCTACCTATGCCTCCATCTTGGCTGGAGATTCCTTCTATTCTATTCTATTCTATTCTATTCTATTCTATTCTATTCTATTCTATTCTTAACATCCCCTATTTTGTACCTACCACTTAGGCTTTTTATTTCCTGTACCTTCTCCTCCATTCTCCCCCTTCCCTCTCCCACTGATAACCCTCCATGTGATCTCCACTTCTGTGATTCAGTTCCTGTTATAGTTGTTGATCATTGTAAACCTGTCATTTTTACTGTTGATAGTTTTGATCTTCTTTTTCTGAAATAAGTCCCTTTAACATATAATAAGGGCTTAGTGGTGATGAACGCTTTTAACTTGACCTTATCTGGGAAGCACTTTATCTGCCCTTCAATTCTAAATGATAGCTTTGCTGGATAGTGTAATCTTGGATGTAGGTCCTTGCTTTTCATGACTTTGAATACTTCTTGCCAGACTCTTTTTGCTTTCAAAGTTTCTTTTGAGAAATTTGCTGATATTCTTATTGGAACTCCTTTATTACCTCCTAGGTAACTGACTGCTTTTCTCTTGCTGTGTTCCTCTCCTCTCTTTGTCTTTGACCTTTGGCATAATTGTGATGTGTCTTGGTATGGTCCTCTTTGGGTCCAACTTGTTTAGGACTCTCTATGCTTCCTGGTCTTATATGTCTATTTCCTTGACCAAATTAGGGAAGTTCTCTTTCATTATTTTTTCAAATAAGTTTTCAATTTCTTGCTCTTCTTCTTCTGGCATCCCTATGATTCATATGTTGGCATGTTTGGAGTTATCCCAAAGTCTTATTCTCTCCTGGTCTTCTTTAATTATTGTTTCTTTATTCTGTACTGGTTGACTATTTATTTCTTCCTTATGTTCCAAATCATTTATTTGAACCTTGGCTTCCTTCCCTTCACTGTTAGTTCCCTGCAGATTTTTCTTTATTTTACCTAATGTAGCCTTCATTTTTTCCCTTATGTGTTTGTTGTACTCAGTGAGTTCTCTGAGCATCCTTATCACCAGCGTTTTAAACTCTGCATCTGAGAGGTTGCTGATCTTCATTTTGCTTAGCTCTGTTTCTGGAGTTTTAATCTGTTCTTTCATTTGGGCCATATTTCTTTGTCTCATCAATTTGGCAGCCTCCCTATGTTTGCCTATGTGTATTAGGTAGAGCTGCTTTGACTCCCTGTCCTGTTGCACCTGTCTGGATGAATATTCTTCTTTAAATTCTTGGTTTTTGGACTTCCATACAGTTTGATTTTTTTCTGGCAGTTCTGGGTGTTTTTTGTCCTTAGGTTAGTTGAGGCCCTTCTTTGGTTGCGTGAGGAGGTAAAGAGTATCTACCTATGCCTCCATCTTGGCCGGAAGCCCTACTTCTATAAAGGGTTTAGACAAAGAGAGCTATATTAGGATGTCTCTCATGTCTGTTACCTATTAATATTCTCTACTTATTACCATTCAGCTACACACACTGATTGGATGTTCATTCTTCACCTTCGCCATCTCACCTGGATTAAGTACCATACTTTCCTCTTCTCTCTGATTTACGCTGTTACATCTGGATAAGGTGACTGGCAGCCTATGGAACAAGGATGCTGGTGTATTCTGCAGGGAAAATGGACCCAGTTTACCTTTAAACTTTGTTTCCCGACAGCAGAGGGTGCCACAGTGTTTCTGGTGACAGCAATATTTTGTGCAGAATGCTTTTTTTTTTTTTTTTCTACCTGGTACTTAAAAAATAAGAGCTTTTCCAGTATACTGACATTGAGAACTTTTGTTGTCCCTTATGTAAGAATGACACAAATCAACACCAAAAACGTGCAGTCATTGAATAATTCAGTTTTAAATTTTAATTAAGCGTATTTATTACTATCATATTTCATTTCTGCCTGTTTGTAATCCTTGGGTCAAATGTGTAAATGTGGAATATTTTCAAGAGGATATGACCAGTGTTATCTGCTAATGTTAATGTCCTTATACATTTTGGGGCAAGAGAGGAGGGAGGAGCATTGGTGAGGGGTCTGGGGCAGAGGAAGAAGTCTGGGAGCAGGCAGCACCTGTGCTGGAATGATGCAAATTTTGGTGCCACGGGAAACCTTCATGCTGAGCAGGACCAGATGGGTGATAGCTATAAGTTGAAAAGTGCTATTTGGCTTGCTGATAATTGGAAACTGGTGAAGCCAGAGAAACAAATATGCATATGAAGGGGGATCCAAGGTATGGCAGATTGGAATTTTAAGATGACTGCAACAAGATCTCCCTCCATATGCTCATTTTCCAATGTGACATTGACACTCCTTCCATTAAGAGCTGGGACTTACATACATTTTTCTCCCCTTGAATGTACATGGCCAGTGACTGTGGTTGAAGTTGTGTTTCCTAGACTATATCATACAGGGGATAGAATTACTACCTGGGATATATTGGGGTACTAGCTCTTGGAGCCTCACTGCCATGCTATGAGGAAGCCCAGATCGCATGTACAGCCCACATGTAGGTGTTCTGGCTGACAGCCTCAGCTGACATCTCAACCAACAGCTAGCATTGATTGTCAGACTTGTGAGTGAGGATGCCTTCAGAGGACTCTATCCTCAATCACCTCCTGATTGTAACCACATGACACACTCTGACTGTAGAGCTGACCAGCTCAATCTGTTTAACCCCTGGAACCATAAGAGATAATAAGAAAATGATCATCATTGTTTTAACCCACCAAATTTTGGGGTGGTTTTTACCCAGCAATAGTAACTGAAATGCAAAGTTAGGGTCCAACAGCCAGAGGGTCTGGGATAAGAATAAGTCAAGGATGCATTTCTAAAGTTAAAAGCTAATAGCAGAAAGGAGTTAGAGCACAGAAGAAGGATTCAAGATCAAGGTTAGGACAGCCAATTAGGGAGTCTACAATAAAGCATGACCAGTCAGGGTTCTGTGAAGTGGCAGATCACTTCCTATCTTGCTGTTCTTAAAAATAAGCCCACAGTTGTAGCCTCCTCAACTCCTCTCTCTAACTTTTTATTATGGAAAATGTCAAACACATGCCAAACTGCAACAACAAATACCATGAACCTCATATTGCCCAGGTTCAACATAATCGACTCATGGCCAGCCTTGCTATTCCCTTACTTTCACCCTTCACATTATTTTGAAGCAAATCCCAATCACAATGTTATATTATCACCAGGTGTTTTAGATATAGCTTTAAAAAGTTAAGGACTATAGTAAAAAACATAACACTATTATCACACTGAAAGAAATGAACGAATGAATAATTAAGTATATAGTAACTTGTGTTTAAATTAGAATCTGAATATCAATAATACCAGTGCATCCCTGTATAGCATTTATCATGTTCTTCTAGTTCCTATATTTCCTGTAAACAGGTAGCTTGATCTAGAGCTTGATCAGATTTAAGATAAATTTTTGTCAAGACAACTGGTAGGTTATATTTTCCTCTTCCGTTTTGAGACACAATGACTGGCAGCCATTGATGATCAATATCTAGGATCCATTACCTTATTAGGGGTTGAAGATGAGTCTATTACTCATTTTTTGCTTATTAGCAGGAACATTACAATAAGGAGAAAGCTCCCTGCATCAATTTGGTAATGTAAATAATTGTGGCTTGATGTTTTTATTTTATAAATTATTACTTTAAAATTGTATAAAAATCAGTAAAATATCTACTTCTTTGTTATGATGAGAGTACTACTTTATCTTCCCCTTCCCCTCACTTTTCTGAATTTCAGAAATAAGCAATTCATAAGTTTTAAATTGTGCATTGTTCTGAGTAGTAATAAAATCTGGTGCAACTCACTTTGTTCTGCCAGTGTCTCCACGCTGTGTACGCTCCCTGCCCATTAGTTAATTAGTTGCCCTCTCGGTTATCAGACCAATGGTCTGTGTTCCAGTAATCCTTATTTTACCGAGTGATGGTCTCAAAGAACAAGAGTAATGAGGCTGGCAATTCAGATAGCCAAAGAGAAGCTGTAAAGTGCTTCAAGTGAAAAGGTGAGTGAATACAGTACAATAAGAGATCTTGAGAAAGAGAGAGACCACCTGCACATAACTTTTATTGCACTATAATGTTGAAGTGTTCTGTTTTATCTTTAGTTGTTAATCTCTTACTTTACCGAATTTATAAATTAAACTTTGTCTTAAGTGCAGGAAAAACATAGTCTCTATAGGGGTTGGTACTGTGCAAAGTTCCAGGCACCCACTGCCTGCATTCACTTTTTAAACATCCATTCTTGCTTTTCGTCTGTGGGCAGACAAGTGCTCTTGACACGACCAAAGGAAAGCACTGCTCAGATGCTGAAGCAGATCAGGAGCTGACGGGTTGCCTGTCAGTCTGCCGTTCCCAGACACTTAGGATCATTTGTCAGATGCTCTGGAAATGCATTCCCATAGGATATGTTGAAATAGGCAGGTTCCTTCTGGCTGCTGTCCAGTGCCACCCTAGCGTACGGCTGACCCTGGCAGCCATTTCCCCGCTTGCAGTGGGGTGCGAGGAGAGAGGAGATAATCGGCCTTCCCAGCCGGTCATTATGTTAAGTGCTTTCTGCTTGAAAATGATCTCTGTGCCCTGCAAGCATGCAGTACTCCAGTTAGAGGGCCAGGTACAAGCTTCCTTTTCTCTAAGTCGGTGGTACACTCGTGCTGTCACATCATTCTTGTCAGGGAAGAATTTCCACTGTGTTTTTCTCTGTGGGTGAGGCGTGATTCGTGGTTTTGACTCTGGCCTCGGGATGGGTCCTTGGACTACCTCTGTGAAGATATTCGTGACTTCCTCCCCGCCTCCCGCAAAACAGAGAATACAGAAATAGATCTTAGCATCTAAGAGAATTTAAATGCAATAAACTGCTATTTTACTCTGTTGGGAGAAGTTAGAATTATTTAATACTAAATGTAGTAGAAATCTAGGAAAAGGTAAGATTGGACCTGCATATAGGAATATAACTTTAAAATTGTTTAAAATGTAAGTGAAGAAAAGAAACCATAATGAAAATTCTGCAGGAGAATGTAGGAAAATAATCTACAATCTAGGGATGGAAAATATCTCAAACAGAACTAGAAATTTGGAAATTGTATTATACATGTATGTACATGTGTGCATCTATGTTTATTTGTTTTTCTCCCAAGTTACAATGATCAAATGAATGACTGAACTCATGAGCAGTCAGGAAATGGAAATTAAAGTAACAGTGAGATATCATTTAATATCTATCATACTGGAAAAAATATAAAGTCAATAACATCTATCGCTGACAGGAAACCAGAGTAATAAGTAGTCTTGTATATTGTTTATTTCTAATAAACAAGGAAATTCACTTACATATCCACAATACAACCATTTAATTAATGAAAATAACATTGATATATCACTACCATTCAATCCAGACTCCAAGTTTCACAAATTGTCCCAATAATGTCCTTTATTTTTATTTTTTATTTACTTAATATATTTTATTGATTATGCTATTACAGTTGTCCCATTCCCCCCTTCATTCCCCTCCACCCTGCACACCCCTCCCACCCACATTCCTCCTTTAGTTCATGTCCATGTGTCATAAGTTCTTTAGCTTCTACATTTCCCACACTACTCTTGTCCTCCCCCTGTCTATTTTCTACCCACCATCTGTGCTACTTGTTCTATGTACCTTGTCCCCCTCTCTCCTCCTCCCACTCCCCTGTTGCTAACCCTCCATGTGACCTCCATTTCTGTGTTTCTGCTCCTGTTCTAATTGTTTGCTTAGTTTGCTTTTGTTTTAGGTGTGGTGGTTAATAACTGTGAGTTTGCTGTCATTTTACTGTTCATATTTTTTATCTTCTTTTTCTTAGGTAAGTCCCTTTAACATTTCATATAGTAAGGGCTTGGTGATGATGAACTCCTTTAACTTGACCTTATCTGAGAAGCGCTTTATCTTTTCTTCCATTGTAAATGACAGCTTTGCTGGATAGAGCAATCTTGGATGTAGGCCCTTGCCTTTCATGACTTGAAATACTTTCCAGCCTGTAAGACCTTCTTTCCAGACCTTCTTGCCTGTAAGGTCTCTTTTGAGAAATCAGCTGACAGTCTGATGGGAACTCCTTTGTAGGTGATTGTGCCCTTATCCCTTCCTGCTTCTAGAATTCTCTCCTTCATTTTAATCTTGGCTAATGTAATTATAATGTGCCTTGGTGTGTTCCTCCTTGGGTCCAACTTCTTTGGGACTCTCTGAGCTTCCTGGACTTCCGGGAAGTCTATTTCCTTTGCCAGATTGGAGAAGTTCTCCTTTATTATTTGTTCAAATAACTTTCCCAGTTGCTACTCTTCCTCTTCCCCTTCTGGTACCCCTGTAATTCTGATGCTAGAACATTTAAAGATGTCCTGGAGGTTCCTTAGCCTCTCCTCATATTTTTGAATTCTTGTTTCTTCCTTCTTTTCTGTTTGGTTGTTTCTTTCTTCCTTCTGGTCCACTCCA